>JBBDHG010000250.1:1687500-1830000 GCA_037951165.1 Lophius americanus | reverse complement strand
CATCATCATGGCATGTCTTGATAAACACTAACAGCTTCACTTGAAATTAGAACCAGGCAGTTCTCTACAAGCAAAGTGGCATCACAAACACTTTGGGGTCACCGGGGTCTTACATAGTAGTACTTAGGAGGGGCATTGTAGTGATAATGGCTTTTTCCCAGCTCCACAGCCAGAGCTTCCAGTCTTTCCTGCTGGTCCAGTCGAGCCACGCTTTTCTCAATAAAAGACATCACCCTGAAAGAGATGCAGATTTAAAAGGAAATAAATCAGATTGATTGATTCCCCAGATAATCATGAATTTGCAGCAGGAGGCTATCAACTCACAGACCTCTCCTGTAGGTAATTCTGTCATAGTGACATTTCACAAACAAACATTTTGATTATTGATTAATCCAACAGTACTTCATTCCTCAGAAAGCATTTTTCTCAACATAAATGCCCACGGGATCAATTTCCTTTATTTCCTTGCTGAAGTGTACCTTGGCTGCACAGTGTGTATATGTGTCAGATGATAGTGGAACAAAGGGTTAGCGATGGCTGCTCTCTCCGTCTCGCTCCCACTGTGGACCTTACTAACAGGACTAATGTTCCTGAGAGTGGCTGAAGCACCATTTGGTCTTATCAGTGGATTTGTGAGCACTGGTTCATGCTGGGATGTGTAACATGTTCTGTGCATCGCTGCTGCAGTGCCACATCCTCGGGGAGTAATTGGCCGCTCTGTCATCGTTTGTAGATGAACAGGGGCCAGATGCACCCTGGGAAATGACACACAAGTGGATGTGATCCGCAGCAAAGTGGCGAGGGACATTATAATGATATGACTAACTGAGGTGTTTATGCTCTGCCATTGTGTAAATGTAAAAAGATGGGAGATGGAGAAAAAAAAATAATAACCAGAAATAAATAATAAAAAGCATAAAATAAGTAAAATTCCAAAATGAAAATAATAAGGATAGGGAAAATAAATGAATAAATAAATAAATACTTAAATAAAATGAACCACTAAAACTAAAGTACAGATGAATACATGACATTGTGTAATTACCCTTTAAAAAACAAACTTTGTATTGATTCTACTCTCAGATACAGACTGTTGAAAATGTCTGTTTATTTATATTCAGCCGGAAAATACAATAAAGGAAAACAAACTTTCACAAAAGAGAAAAAATGTAACTGCCCAAATAATGGCGTCCACTTTTCCAGGATCGATCTCCTGTATTGTAACAAGATCCAGATTTATATAATAACTATTGACGAGTGTCAGTGATTAACAAATGATAGAGGATAGGACTGTGGGAGTACAAGCCTTCGAATCAGTGCACAGAAGCAAGCAATATAAGATTTCACTGCCGTTATGTGATCCGCAGCATTTAACATATAATAAAATAAAACCAGAAGAAGCACTTAGAGAGCGCAAACCTCCACCAAGGCCTAACAGCACCCTAGGTTTAGAAGAGATTTATGCAGATTTCTCTGGCTGTGTCCTGCGCCTTCCATTCCTGTGTTTCTGTTCAGCCCTCTCTGCCCTCAGCTCCGACCCCATTAAACATCCAAGGAATTAGAGGAACTCTTGAAACAAAAGTGTGACTTTAAACGCTTACATATGAACACAGCTAGGAGCTGAATGTTGTTTAGTGCTAAGAACATGCGGCACTATTCTTGCTTCCATTCTTCTCAGTTCTGTTCTGGGTGTTGGTGTGTTATGAGTCGGTAACTGACCGTAGGCCGTGCGCCCTGAGCTCCCGGCTGCTCCGCAACCTCTCCAGGTCCTCCACGTCTCGGAACAGGAAGAAGACGTCTTTGCATTCAGGATGAGTCTCAAACAACCTGATGGTACACAGAACCATCTGTGAGTCGCTCATATTTATTCAGCACCCTTGCAATCCTCCCCCTGGGTTTCCCAATCAGGATGATATCAAACTTTCCATAATCTACATTGTGATGAGGAGCTCCAATCCATCACATACTTTGAATAGAGTTCTGATTGTGCTTCCCTGATCTTAACGTAGCTCCTTATCACCCCTGACCTCTGCTCCGGCCATCACACACAACAGCTGTAATCAGCAGCTGCTCACATTGGATCTGTGGACTTTTCTCAGGTACCCACAGATGAGATGAGCTGTTTGCCCCGTCAGCTGAACGGAGCCGCTGCTCCTAATTTTTCTGATTTAACCTCATGCATTATGCTGGAAAAAGGGATTTTAAGTAAGAGCGTTCCAATCCAATCAGAGAGACATCCAGTCTCAGCTGAGGGCCATGCTATTAGCCACCAGTGTAAACACACACATACATGTGCATGTTTCATACATGTGTCATTATTGATTACATTTACCCTTTGGGGATAAATGAAAAATCCAACCATCCATTCATCCATTCATCCCTCCATCCCTCCATCCATCCATCCCTCCATTCATCCTTCCTAACATCAAACATCCCTCCATACATCAAATTATCCTTCCACCCATCCCTCCATCCATCATTTCCATCCTTCATCCATCCATCCATCCTTCCATACCTCCATCCATTAATCCAACTCTCCATCCATCCCTCAATACATCCAACCACCTATCCCTCCATCCATCCCTCCATACCTCAATCCATACATACATCCATCCATCTCTCCATACATCTATCCATACCTCCAACCCTCCATACCTCCAACCATCCATCCATCCCTACATACATACATACATACATATCGGAGGCTGACCTGGAGAACATGTTATTTATTGAAGCTTGGTTCAAACAGGAGCTTGAGATGAAGGCTGCTCTTAAAGGGGAGCTCTGTATTAAAGGTGCAATTTAAAATACTTTATGTTGTAAAAACATGAAGGCTCATGTTCATTATTTTTCTGCAGTGTGTGTTTGTCCTCCTGGAAAAAAGAGCAGAGTCCTCATGAATAAATGCATCAGATGCTTATAACATGTGGAACCCTTGATAAAAGGATGAATGGAGGTGATGGCAGTTACAATAGAAGTGATGGTCTGTCTAATGATCACTGCTGAAAGCAGGAACAGCTCTTTGATGAGCAGATGATCACACAGAGACATCTAGTGAAATGCTAAATTTTGACTTTGTCACCAACGTGACGGCGTGTCAAACATCCAGACCTTCTGTTTGTTTCACTGGCCTGGCCTGTCTAAAAAGTTACTGGTGAAATTTTCACATGTGAGGATCACAATTTCACATTAGGCTTGAATATTTTCCAAGTGTGATTGTTTCAATTCACACAATAAATTGAATTTCAGAAGTTGAAATGGAAATTATAGCCGATTATATGTTATTGGCTTTTCTTCAGATGGGCTGAAAACGTCCACATTTAAAATAAATCACGGCACACAAAGTGATATGATATCTGCCATCAACTGTAAAAATGTTAACACTATTTTTCATGTGATTGGTAATATTCACGTGTGAACGAAAAGTTTAAAAATATAAACCAAAATAATGATTGGAAAAACCAACATAAAAAACCACGAGGAAAAATACACGTCCATAAAGAACATGTGGAAGAACATGTCAAAAACCATGTTTCACACTTCACATGTGGATTAATAACATGTCATTGGCATTTATATGTAGAAAATAAATATTAAAAAAACTCTTGTTCATAAACCACATTTGGATATGTACAATTAAATCCATCAAGAAAATATGTAAATGTGTCTAAAATCCACATGGAGAAATATTACCTGACTCCAAAAAACGTGGTTGATAAATAAAAGTTACCAAAACCGGTGTTTACACTTCACATAACATAATATACACATGTGTCCAAAACCACATGTAGAAAAACAAGGGTTTACAAACCACATGTTTCACACTCCCAAAAATAAGTGTCTAAAAACCATACTGGGTAAAGGTGTGTGCCAAAGGAGAAATACATGTGACCAAAACCTTGCAATTAAACTTAATATGTGAAAAGCCAACATTTGTCAAAAACCACATGTGGAAAAATGTAAAAAACCAAATGTATTTGATCTTCACATGTGTAAGAATAACATGAAATACTCACGTGTCCAAAAACCGCATGTGAAAACATACAGATGTGCCTAAGACCCAAGGTGAAAAATAAATGTGTCCAGAAATCTGTGTTCACGCCTAAATAAAACACAAAATATAAATAAGCAGGAAAAATACACTTGTGCTCAAACTCACAGTTGGAAAAAAAATAGTCAAAAACCATTAGCCAAAGATGGCATGTATCCAAAAGCCATGTGATTAAACGTCACATACAGAAAAGCAACATCAAATACAGATGTGGAAAAATAAATAGGTCTCAAAATTCACATGTTCACATGTTGAGGATTGAAAGTGTTTTTCACATGTGGGTGAATAAAAACCCTTTTGTGTCTGCCCCTGAGACCTTCTTCCTGCCACCTGCTTTATCGGAGAGAGGAAACATGGAAGGGGTGTAGATGGGACCATCCTTTCCTACATATCCACACAATGCAGAAGCATGTAGCTCATTAATTGGTTCTAATTCGATGTATATTTAAATTATCCATAAGAACGCCCCCCCCCCCCGCTGTGGAACCTGGTTTCTTGAGCGCACAGTGAAAAAACCCATGAACCCAATTTGCTGTTTTACTGTAGCAATTATTGTTCAGTCATTTGATACAAGCCTTGACAGCCTGGGGGCCCCAGGGGGGACTCTGACCTACAAGAGGCCCATTTGTTTCTCGGCTCACATGTTGAGATCAATCTGGCTGAGGTCACCCAGGGGACATTGGGGACATGCCTGTCATGTATTTGTTTGTTGTTGTTTTTTACGGTAAATGCAGAAGCTGCAGCCGGATTGCTCTCCATTCCTCACTATCCTATTCTTTCATTTGTTTTATTTTCCCTGACAGAGTCCAAAGACGTTTTCCCGGACGCTGACCATTATCATAATGGCTCAAATGCATTTTGCTAATGGCTCATGCTTTTAATTGTGTTGTAGAATGGAGGAACCTGGAGCTGTGCTTTTGTTATGTAATGTTGTCAAGATGTGATATGAAGTGATAAGAAGGGAGGAGGAGTATTCCTCTCTGAGCTCCCAGTGAAGACCTGTGGGTCAGAGAGCAGATGGATTATTGATCCGGCGCTGGCTTCAATGAAAGGTCAGGCAGCATGTCATCATCGTGGCTGGATGGACAGACCCTCTGCACACCTGTTTGTTGTGGTACAGCAGGTCAGGATCAGTTTTTGGAAACAAGTCTGAGGAGGTTGAAGTGAAAGCATCTGCGCCTTTGAGTAAACATAAGGAAAATGCCACCAAGAAACCTCTTAGCCACATTTTATATCGTGGGGTTTATTTGGCTTGAATGATTATGCTAGAACTTGTTTTTAACAAATCCATCTACAAACTGATCAGGGATTTCTAATAGATACTAACTGGTAGTACTTCACCATCCACACATCAGCCAACAGATGATCTCCTGTGGCGAGTAAATGTCTGACAGTGGAACAACACAGACGAGGATTGAACGTCTTACCTGACGAACATAATGATCCCAACTTTTGCGATATCGTCCCGGATAACTTTCCACGACTCCTTAATCATCAGGATCTGCTGCTCCCTTGGATACGGAGCAGCAGCATCCCCTATGCTCCTCTCTCCGAACTCTGCTCTCGCTGCCAGACCTGATATTGCGCAGCCCATCCTTCATAAAAAATATGGAAAACTCTGTCTCGCAAATCCAGGAGGATAAATCTACGGGGCGCCTGAGGAAATCTTGATATTGCTGGTATTTGATTTACGTGCGCGACGCCAATTTCGAATTGAACTGACTCGCTTGATGTCGCGAGCTTGTTTCAAACCGCGGACACTTAGACAGGAAGTCTGTTGCCTTGGATTGTAAAGTAAAAGCCCTCGCTGATGAACAGATATCGAGCACTTGATGATGCTCTTATTTTGGAGGAAAGCTCAATAGACTTTCGGGATGTTTGTATCATAATTGACTTGTACGACAGACTGTATCATGTAATTCGTCATATTCATTTGATAAACAAATATTTCCTTTGACTGACTAAACAAGATTCTCCGCAGCCACAACAGAACGCTCAAAATCATCTTACAAATCTCATCTCACAAAACTAAATTTTGAATTCTGTACAAAAATAAAGCTTAAACTTGTTTTTTATTTTCAAATGCATGAATAAATTCATGCAGAGCCAGCCACGACCTCCGTGGACAGGTGGTTGTGATACCCCACATCTTTAATGATTGTCTGCTAGATTTCCTGACAAATTGTCAACATTTTTGTAAACAATCCAAGATGATTTTTTTCTTTTTCTTTTAGCATTTTGACAAAAATAATGAGAAAATAATTATTAGCCCAACAACGCAACTGGATTCAGATCCTAAAGATTATACTAAATATGTGGAGGAAGTCAGTATCAGTCAGCTAGGGTGGTCCTCTAAGGCCCGCCCGTTCATCCCAAAAGTGGAAAAGAAGAAAAAAAAAAAAGGGACTAAGCCAGAGAGAGGGGATTGTATTTAAGATAGAACCATGGCATCAACACAAATATGTAGCTGAGACAATGCAGATTCCTCAGCTAACAGTTTTTCATGTAACCATGATATTGAATTTTGTAGTTAACTCATAAACAAGTGATTAAAAAAACCCACCATCCATCCATTTTCGGTCACAGGGTCAACACATTGAAACAAGCAACAAATCACACCTACAGAAGATTTAGAGGCAGAGATTCACCTGTGCTGCATTTTGTTGGACTATAAAAGGAATCAAAAGCATCCAGAAGGAACCCCCGTACGTAGACATGGGGAGGACAGGCAACCTTCTTCCTGTCAACCACCACTTTTTACACACACACACACACACGTCATTATGTGTCTTCACAGTTGAGTTGGCTTAGGCCTCATGCCTCGTACCTTCAGAACCACTCCAATTACAGAACCATGTCAGTAGGGACCATTACCTCCACACTATGTACTCAATATACTGATAATATTCTTTAAGCCTCTATCTTCCAGTTGACTGTGGAATTTATAGATTCAATTTGACTGCCATCGTCCCCGGGACAGATGCTCATATGCATCTGAGATGTTTGACAAGGTAAAGAGGACATCACTGTGGACACTTAACCATTTCTGTTTTTAATTTGGTTGACAACATCATTTTCATCAATGGAAAAAGTAAAAAGGATTGCTAATGCTCAGTATTTACACTAGGCGGATCCCTTCAAAATATACACTTTCATAAATAATGTTAAAGAAAATATACAACCTGTTATAAAGCTCCAGTTTACAGTTTTTAAGAACAGATTGAAAAGCAGCTTCAACAGACATAGGAGCAAATGATTACTGGTGACCATGTGCAAAAAAAGGAAACACTCTTTTGTGTCGACTCAGACTTATATTTTCCCATAGAACTCCAGAGGATCCTAAATGTATTTAAATGATTAAAAAAATGTGATTATGAAATAATCACCAGCTGTGTGAAGGAACCGTATAGCTGTTTATCCTAACAAAGAGGAACATCATCTTCATTAGACTCAGGGAACTAACGACATATTTTTACATGAATGGGTGTCGTACAGCACAAATACCCAATATATATATTTTACCATACACCTTTTGAAGGTCAAGTTTTCCCCCCATGTCCCAGACCAATAAACCAATCATATCACTCTCATGGCTCATCTTCACCGTGTTCCCTATAGTGAAATGAGTGTGCTCACAACAAGTTGAATAGTTTTGGGCCTGAAACTGGAAACGGGTCAATGATTCGTAATGTTATGACATAATAGGCCCTAATAATAAAAAATGTACATATTTCAAGAGGTTGTGCTTAAGCTCTGGAACTTGTCCCGTAAGCTTTTCACAAAGTTGTTTTCTGTCGTCTTCAGGGTATAGTCTGAGCCCTCCTGGAGAACTTTGTCCTGGGGTCCATTTTCACCAGTGAGAGTGACCTGCGAGTTACAATTCCTCACGGGTTCCTGGATGTACTGCACTTCATGGAGGGGAAGAGAGCCCAGCATGTGGTCCAAAGAGTTCCACCTGCACAGCAGGGGCCGATGTTGGGACTGGGCGCCCTCTAAGTTTTCAGATTGTTCCTGAGGAAAGGTCAGAGCTTTGTGAAGGTCAGAGGAGCTGTTGTACTTGTGTAAGCAGCCGTTACAGCTGTTTGTGCAGAACTCCATCATTCCGTTTGGATCTGTGCTGCTGGCTGTCCCTTTTGAGGAGTGGGATGTGTATTTAGTACGCAGCTCCTGTACGTCAGGCCAGGGGAAGTTGTCTGAATGCTGAGAGCCAGGGGTCTGAACTGGGCTAAGAGAACACTCCTCGTGGATTTCCATCTGATCACAAGAGATCAAGGGCAACCTCAGGTTGGGTTTACCTGCATAAAAATACAGAAAACAGAAAAACATTGAAAAATGATTTTCAGTTTCTTCATAAATGAGATAAAGTGATAGAATACCGGAAAAGAAAGCATCCTATTTACCTCTGTTCTCCTCCTGAACAGGAGGCATATTCTTGAAGCCCTGTTGATTTCCTGTTTCTCGGTTTCTCTGCCAGACAAGCGGTCGGTTATTTTTGATTCGCTGACTGTACTGTCGAGCCAGCTGGAACACCTTGTTCTTCATCTTTCCCATGTCTTGTAAAATCTGGTCCTCCTCCATATTGGTTCGAATGTTAATAATGTTGGGTAGGTGGCTATGGTTGAAATGTTTTTTCTCGTGTGATATGGGGGTCTTAGAGTCTTCACAGGCTCCCCCTTCCTCTGCTGAAAGAGTTGAAGTGTGTGATGAGATGGAGGAGACGTCTGAGATGAAACTTGTTTCAGACTCTGTTAAAATGGGAAGCGGCTGTTTACTGGTTTTAACATCTGAACCATCTAAGCTGATGGCTTCTAATCTTGAGTCATCTTGGTTCTCCTCTTGCCTCTGCTGGACTTCCTGCTTCTCTTCCTCTATTTCCATGTCTTGCCATTCCTTGAGCATGTCTGTTCCGGGTCTAAACTCTTCTATTGAGCTAGAGACATCCGTGTTTTGAGATCCAGACCTGGCTTCCGCTGGTCTCTGGGGTTCAGTTTGTGGATGAGGGTTGCAGCTCTTGTCTAAGCCAGGAAGGTCAAACACAGACCAGGAAGTGGGGCGGTTGCTCGACAGGCCTTTCCGTAGCAATGGGATGGCCTGCTCCTGAGGACCACTGTTGAGCTGCCGGCTCAGGTGCCGGACCAGACCTGCTGGTATGTAAGAGAGACTTTCCCTACGCTTGATGCTAAAGTTAGCATCTTGGTCCTCGGCATGCTCGTAGTATCTTCTGATCTTGTGGATGAGAAGGCGGTCTTGTTTGGAGAGAGTGTACCTGCACTCCCCATCAAGAAGAGTACTGAGTGCTGGTTCATGAGCAGGGGTTGACGGTGCAGCTGAGGTCAACTGCGACTCTTGACTGGAGCAGGCAAACATTTGGGTCTGTTTCTCTAAGTCCATGCAGGCCGAGGGGCTTTTGAAGACGTCATTTTCTCCTGAGGGTGAGGGACACGCAACGGAACCCAAGTCCTCTGAAACCAGACTGCTCCGTCTGGACAGCCGGTTGATGAAGCGCTCCACTATCATACCTGCCTGGTCCAGTAGAGACGAAGGCAGGCTGCTATGATTGCCTGAAAGCACCTCCTCTTCCTCTTCTGAATGCTCCCCGTTTGTCAGCATACTTGTCTCATCTAGTTGGAGACCAGAGGAATCGCTTTCCCCTTCTTCTACAGTTTCTCTTGAGCTGTCCTGTGGTTCTGGTGTGTCGCCCGTTTGGTGCAAGGCGGAGACAAGAGACTCTGGGCATTGGGAGTCACGCATTTCCTGCTGATCACTCTTCTTTGCTTCCAGGCCACATTCCACAGGGCACGACTCCTCCACACTGACCTGAAACATGACAGCATTGTTTATCAAGAGTAATAAAATTAGTTAAAGAAACATTATAATAGTTATCACCTATCCACTTTGACTAAATTGTCTTTTTTGATTTAAATTTGAAGTTAAATCTAGAGTTTAATATACATGTTTTTATCTTCTGAGGCATACTTGATATTTAGAACGCTGATTTATTTCTATGTGACAATAAAAAATAAGGAGACATTGTGATCACATTTTCAACTTGGTTACTAACGACTCCTTATTGGGCCTTTTCCGCTATGGTTACTTTGGTAAACAGTGAACATCGCCATGTCTGTGACTCCAACGACGTTCATAGGGCTGATGTCTCCCCAGTTGACCCGTTAATCTACATCTGCTTCCTCTTTTGAAGGCCCTAAAATTGAAAAAGTGTAGTTTGGAGCTGCTGGGTGGAGATAAGGTGAGGAAGAATAAAATCCTACACTCTGGCGGGAGGTATTAAACAGAGTTACCGTGACCACCAGGTAAGAACCGCACCTGGCTCTCTCAACAGTGCTGCCTCTCTCTGTGGGAGTGCTGCCCACTTAAGTGCAATTCTTTTCCAATGTGAGTGTGTGTGTGTGAAGCATTTTCATTTCTGGAGACTAATGTAGCGCCAGACATTATTCAAATTGAGTTTAAAGAAGTGCTATCCTCATGATAAAGGCAATGGCAATCCTACAAGATATTTAACTGAAAGTAAAATTTAGTAATAAATTAGTTTGCATTCATTCAGACCTATAATGATTAATTAAACCGTGTCATTAAAATTATACAACGATTACATATAGGCTGATCCAAAGCAAACTAAGCCATTCTTTGACACAGAAAAAAAAAAGTTCCACAGAGAGACAATGAATGGATGTTAGCATTAATGTATTAAAGGCTACACTGAATACCTGTGTACTGAGAGTTTCTTCTTCAGATACATAATGTAGCTCCTCTTGGTGGCAAGTTTCTACCCCCTCGCTCTGCGGCGTTTTCAGCTCATCCACATCTCGGTTCTGATCGTCCTGAAAGAAAAAGACAAGACATTAAGCTGAGCTTACATTACAAATGACGCTAGAAATCACACTGGGAAGCAGCATGAAGCTGAGTAACCCGTTACAGTAGAAAAATATCAGAAGAATCAATTCAAATTCAGAAACAAGACTGGTAGAACAATTGATCTTAAACAAGACTGGTCATGAAAATTCAGAGGGGAAATATAATCAGGAAATATGATTATCAAAGAGCAAAGCTCATGCTATTAGACAAATCATTTTGTGAGATAGCTAATTAACCTTTGAAGTTAAATAACTTTTAATAGGGTCCCATTAAGCCACTAGTTCAAATGCACATTCAGGCATTGTTTCAACAGCATAATCTTCAACACCAAACACTTACAAAAATACAATTGTGAAACACTGCAGTGTGACAAGACAGATGAGGAGAACATGCTATCAGAGGAGAACATGCATGCACAACGGACTACCACTTAACTCCTAAAATAAAACAATAAAAACAAACATTCTGGATTTGACTGTTAGGAGAACTTCAGTCCATGCACTTACATATCATGAATTTAACCTGAGGCATTCAATGTGTGCAGTGAAAATAGTAGCAGGTGTTAGCTGGTTCTGGTTATGACAGAAAAAGAAGTGGGCCGAGCGCCAGCATGGGAGGAAGAGGGGCAGAGACTATTGGCAAGCCAGTGGAATGGAGGAGGAAATGGGAAATCCGTGGGTGGCAGAAACCCTCACCGTTGTGAAGTGAGTAGAAAGCAAAGCCCTGGCTTTATAGTGCCAGCAGGAGATGGCTGCCAGCACTGAGTTGGCAAAGTCGGCTACCTGGTCTTCTCCCATCAGTATATCTTCCTCGTAACTGTCCCCCTCTTTCTCATTCTCCTTCCTTGCCTCCTCCAGCTCCAGCCCACACTCAACGGATGAAGAGCCAACTTTGGGGTCGGTGTCAGTAGGACTTGGTAGCTGCTCAAGGGAGTGCCTTCTGGGAATTAGATCCTCCACACATGGCCTCACGGCCTGGGGCTCATCTAGACTTGTGATTGGGGTACTGACACTAGTGGCTGGCGGGGAGCACCTCTCCCCAAGCAGTGCACCCTCACTGTCTGCATGCTGTAGCGTGAAGTCATAGACATGTGGATTGTTAATGCAAGGCAACTGCTTGAGTCATTTTGTGATTGCAAGGCTTTAAAAGAAATGATCATTTTAAAGGTGCTTTAGCCTGGGTTGGTAAATGATTTTTGTCATCTTGTACTGTTTACAATTAGTTGTTTTGCACACAGAAAAGAAAACTCTGAACACTTGAGTTAAAGCTGGGTAATCACATTTCAACCCCACACACTGACATGAATCTGAGTTTTGTTACAACGGAGAGAAAAAAGGTCATCAAGGTTTAACGAAGAACTACAATTAAGTTTCAGATGCTTACCTTTAAGACGGCTGCATGGGGAAGAAAGATAAGGTGGGGGTGGACACATAAATGGAAATGTTATGATGTCAGAAAAAACATGCTCAAGTCAAAAACGACATGACAAAACACATCTTATATAATAACGAATAAGACACAATCTCTGCCTCCACAGCAGAAGCTGAGTCAGGCAGCAGTTAGTCAGAGCCAGACTTAAGGGAGGCCTTGGTTATTAGATAAATATCAATTAGAAACATCTTCCTCTGAGAGGATCAAACTGGACATGATGTAATTAGCCAGGATGATGACCTACTCCCTCACCGGGATGGGAAGCTTGACATGAAAATTGCTTCTTCATTACATTTGTTCGAAAAATGATCTGAGTGGGAGCAAAGGAGATCTGGGGACAAGGCTACGGAGGTTTTCTCTTTCATAGTGGCCAAATATAATAGACAAAAGCACGAGGACATGCAGATCTGAAGGTAAGGGTAAAAGTACCAACCTTTTGTGCTCCATGTGATTTGTTTTGCAGGCTCTAAAAAGAGATAGAATTAAAAATATATCTCACTAAAGGTGGTAGTGACATTTAATCAACAGCTCAATCATTCTATTAAAGACCCCCACTGGTGAAAACTGGTCCAGATTTATTCTTAGAAACATCCCTATATGGGGTTTTTATATGTTACAACAGTGAAATAAGCCCTAATTATCATCGCTGAACATTTGAAAAGTAGAACCAAAATGCAGAGTTAGACAGCCAGAGTTTTGGACACAGACATGGTTAAACAAGGGGTGTCAGGTGGAGCTACATAATTGATATTTTACAAACCAAGTTTCACCATTTTAACACCAGGGGCAGAGAGGTCTCATTATTTTGAATGCAGAAGAGGATATTGCGGCGCTTTCATATATCCAAAAAAGGTATTGAAATCTGAGAGTCATTAATTTTTACTATTTATAGATTCCACGAAAGCATGCAGGGGCAGGGAATGGGTCGGACAGGTGTAGAATTGTCCAGCTTTAGTGGAGGTATACTGGGCCTACTTGGATCAAAGATTTTGATGTACAGCTCAGTCAATGTAAACTATGATGTGATTTTTTTAACAAAAAAAAAAAAAGAAGCTTGTCAGGTGGTACAATTTTGATGAACAGAGATATTGTAAGTTTACAGGGGTTTCAGTCAATGACTAGCATTGAGATGATCTTTAATAATACAGATACAATACAAAGAGAAATGTGTTCTCTATACCTGATCTTCTTCTCCCGTTTCGCTTTCCAACATGGAAGTCATCGGCATGTCTGGAATCTACTTTTTTCAGTCTCTCAGGACTGTAGTGGTACTTGCCTAAATCTGAGCAACAGAGGGGATAGCCTTTATTAAACTCAGAGCCACAATTACAAGAGAGAGGGTTATGAGCTATGCTTTCCTGGTAAAATTGAACAGCATTCCATATTTTCCTGAAAATGAACCTCCCTCCTCTTTTAAGAGCAACATCTTCAGTTGCTATGGAAACAGTTGAATTGATTGTGACAATGTTCCTCTTTTCATAATACTTACAGTTTGAGTTATCCAGGATGGTTTCTTTTGCCTACAAAGGACAAGACATCAGCATTAATATTAAACACAAAACATTCAACGATGGGGACAAAATAACAGATGGACAATGTTGTTTACCTTTTGTGGGACGATGGTGTTGTGGTTCTCAAGTATGAGCCTCTTTATATGATGGGCCCAAAGACGCTTTTCTTCTACTGACTTGGACTGGAACAACAAAGATTTTAGATTTATCCTAAGTCAATGACATGAATTCAGATACATAATGTAGCCCCCCACATACAGAACACAGACATACTACAACAACAACTGACTGAAATAAAATACTGTGCGTTTCAAAAATTGACAGTCCCATTTACCTGTACTGTATGGGGCTGCTTAGGACGCTTAAAATGTATGACACTGAAGAGCAGGGGATCTTTGGCGCTGTCCAGTAGCATCAGTGTGGCGCACTGCAACCAAAAGAATGTAGTGATGTAGCTGATCCTTCACCCAACTAACTTGGCTACTTATCTTGATTTGGTTACTTATGAACATGTGTAATTTCACAGAAAATACAAACTCATTATATTTCAGTTTTCCCATACAGTTTTTTAACTACACAAATACTAAGGAATGAAAAATGCTGAAAACCATACTGAGATGTGGATCTTGTAGACATAGTGTTCCCCTCTCTTCTTGGTAATGAGGAGCATCTTTTCAAAGAGGAAAAGTGTACGTGTGTTCTTTGCCCGCAGGACATGAAAAGTGCCCTCCAGCACCAGCTCTCCATAGGTGGTCAGGTCAGGACCCTTCCAGTTTATCAGGAGAGACTGTATCTCCTGCAGATTCACATAAAAGCACACCCCCACACATTCTCAGCCATGTTCCATCAGCATGAAATAAAAAATGAGTGCCAGCAAAGTGTCAGTTTTTATCTGTGCTCCTTATAAAAGACATTTACAAAGAAAACCAGGAAGGTTAACCGACCACACAGTCTATGACCAAACTAAAGACATAATTAAAAAAGCTGTTGTGGTGATCACTCTGGATAATAGAATAGGCTTATAAGTAAACACCAAATTGTGAAGATTCTTAGAATATCCTTTAAATCCGTTGGGAATACATGAAGGTTCGGGACTTTAAAATACACTGAGCAACACATGACAGGTGACATCAGAGCTACATTGATTATCCCGTTACAGTCCACCCACTAGTCTGTGGTTGGGCAGCAAGCTAACATATTGTCCTCAAAATGTATATGTTGGAACCAGGTAATATGTGCAAGCATTGGGTATCATGGGTGTGAAGGCTAACCCATGATGTCCCATCACACAGAAGAGCTACTTTACTGCTTATAAACATTTAAGGCTGTTCAGAAGAAAACGCTGAACTAAACATTATTAGGCAGGTGGTATTAATGTTATGGATGATCGCTCAAAAAATGTATGCAGAAGATGGAAGTTACGGAGGGTTGACTAGTTGATAAATGTGATCTGAGGAAGAAGGACAGCAAGCATCATAGTAGCACGGGAAAATAAATGTGCATGAGAGAATCAGGTGGTGTCTGAGAGAATGGGTAATGTGCATCACGATTATGACATGTGTAGTGTATGTAAGCAATGCATGACAGAAGTACACATCCTGAAAAATAATGCTGGCAGGCACATGCAGCAATCCCATTTCACCTGCACTTTGACAGCATGTTCATGTTTCCTCTTCATATCGTTGATGTACCAGGCCACTCCAGTCATGGTGTCTATGGCCTCCTGAATGACTTCATAGCCCTCCTCGTCTGGATCAAAGTGCTTTGCAATGTCCTTGAAAATACATCAGGGAAAATTAATGACAGGAAATAATTAATAAAATCAAATAAACAAAGAGGATTTAATCAACCAGTCACAAACACCATTCAGTATAAAAAAACACTTAAAAAATGACATTTCTTCACCTGTAAAAATTGATGAAATAAAATAATCATTAATCTGCAAAAGCCTGCAGGTTGCACTGTGAAGAAAGGTTATATGGAAACCAAAAAAATCACTGAGGACATTCAGTACCTGGAGCAGCAGGTGATATTTCAGGATCCGCTGGACCGGCTTTAGCAGATAGGACCCCAAAGGCAGGGAGCGCTTCAAAACAGCCTGACGATCCCTGAAGAACTTGGCCAAAGTTTTACATCTCATACAGTCGGTCAGTGCTGCTACTGAACTGAAGAACAGCAGAGTCAACTATCACTCTAAAAAGCAGTTACATAATCATCACCAACTAAAATTTAATCAAAATGAATATTTTTAGGTACATACTTTGGATAGTTGGTGCAATACTGAGTGTATATTTCAAAGTATTCACTCTGAGGAGACACAAAAAGAGGGCATAAACCTATTTTCATTATCTTCAGGAACACATGTTATAAATCAATGTTAGGAGAGTGGGTCCTCTTACCTTATCTACAAAACATCGGGCGATGGCCACAGGGTCGTTCTCACATAGGTCTAAGGACTGCAGCAATTCACTGAAATGCAGATCACAGTGGAGAGGAAGTTGAGTGATGTAGAGTAATTTATGTGTCAAATAAGCAACGTAAAAACAGCAGTAAACTAAGTCATGGAATTATGATGAGCAGCAAGGTTCAACATATCAATATCAATACTAACACTCTTCATTGTCTTCTGTTTCTGTCATAACTCAGATGTGACCCATGTTAGGAGATCCCACCAGCAGAGGGCAACATACACTATCAAACATGAGGTTCTGCTCTGATGTTCAGACAAAGTTGGACAAACATGCATTGGACTTGGAATTCTCCGTATCCACATTCCCATCAAAAGCAAGCTTTATTCAGAGCCTGAGAAAACAAAACCTGATAAGTTTAATTTACTTTGCTTCATATGTGGTGACATCACCTCGAGACAATGTGCATGACCTGACTAGGAGACATGGAGGGTGCGCGACCGTGGAAAAATACAATCTAAACCTCATTAATCACGAGTGCTTTGGACAAAGGCTGTTCACTTAACAGAAAATATAACCAATGCGATTCATAAAACAGCTATATATAATTTAGACCAAACGTCGCTTCAATGAGACCGACTACAAGCACATGTGTCAACATTTTGAAGTCCAATGAGAATATAGTGGTGTCAGTATTTGTGTAGCTCACAGAGCATTATGTGTTCATACCACATGATTGCTTTGTCAACAACATAAAATGCTAGAAGAGGCTAATGTGTTACAAATAAAAAGAATCTTGAATAAAAAAGAAAACACCGTTTCTCTATTAATGTTGATGTCAAATGTGAGATACTAAATCATATTCACGTGGACTCGAGTCATCCAAGCCAAACAGGGTGTTGAGTTACAGCTGAGTAACTGACAAGACATAGAGTACAATATGTGCAATAAAAGAACTGTCGTCATGTTCTTTGTCTCCGATGATCAATTTTGAAATATGACCGGTTTACTTTTTTCTATATTTCTCTAAAAAGACAGTAAAAGGATGAAAGTCTCCTGCTAAAAACACAGTTGTACATAGTCACATGTATTGCTTTGAATCACTTATAATAAAAAACGATGACCGTCCTTTGCAATGATACGCAACATGATCTTTTAGTAAACACATTCTGTCGAATCAAAATCTGTCAGAAACTTCTTTTTCTAGCTTTTTTTTTTATTCAATGGAAAGAACAGTCAAATTATCCTCATTTGGATTTTTTTTAGCTTCATCTAAGGACTGGCCTGAGCAGTGAGGCTCCTCGCTGTGAGCAGAGAAAGGAATGCTAAAGTGTGTTTTTGCAAGCAGTGTGGTCAGTAATGAGCACTTGCTGACATAACGTGTGGAACTAGATGGACCAACATCAACCCAATTTCCAGATTTTTGTACAATTGTGTGCACAGTTTTATGTCAAAAATATCAGTAGTGAGTTACATAACAGAGATGGAGAAACATTTATCATTACTTTATAGTTTAGTGTAATATGAAAACAACATTCCTTGATGGAACTAAGCGCACAAAAATATGGTATCTTTTCAGTAATTATGATCAAAATGTTCACTTTAATGACCATTTCCAGGAACATCTACTGATGTATGTACTTAGATGTTGGATTGGGATTTTTTTGTGAGTGGAGCGTTATTCTAAAAGTTTGTCAATAGCAGGAGACGGCATACTTACCTATTGAACACGTAAATGTCCTCTATGTTTCCAAACAAGGCACACACTTGTTCTGGCTGTATGGGAAGGTCACTTGTATCAATGATGTGAGCCAAGTAGTCCTGGAAAAACAGAAGAAAGAGATGGAGATATATAAAATGCGATATCAACATTTGTAGACGTATTAAATCACAAGGGACCCTACAAATTCTTACCAGTAGAGGGAGCAAATACGTAGAAAACAAACATTCGTTTGAATCCACATTATGTCATGCATTTTTGTTTCTCATGAGATATTCGGTTTAAGCAACTCATTGCTACACATACAAGACTACGTACAGTGCACAGCACGTAATGTGCATGAATAGGTAAATGTTGCATTGTGATTTTAAAGCTCTTTGGTAAAAAAAAAAGAGAAAAAAAAAGCAGTATCCTTACACTAAACTGAGGTCATCATGAAAAAGACCCTTTAAAGGATTTGTTCTACTGACTACAGGCCAGTATGACTGCCTGGTGTGGAATCATTTGTACCCTGACCATAAACATCAGCACAGCCCGTTTCTCTCAAAGAGGGCCTGAGAACCAATAGACCTTTGAAGTATCCAGATGTATCTGAAAGCAGAGGGGGCAAATATGCCAACATCTGGACGACTGCCCTCCTTCTTGGTAAATTACACACTCATGTGACATAGCAACAACTGCAGACAAATAGGGGAGTCTGTTGACAAGGAGTAAACATGCACACACGCAGCGACCATATAAAGAGCATAGCAGAAAACAGCTTGTACACACACCAGCCTCCCAGACGACGTGGTGCAAATATACACAAACACATTTTGAAGGGCTGCTGGACCTCCACATCAGAGATTAAATCTCCACATCAGTCTAACAAACAAACTGTAACTGGTCATGTACGAAAAATTCAAAAGTATTTAAGAGCAATGCTGATTTCAGTCGGCAATATGTCTCTCAGTCTGCATAGTGTAAAAAAAAATCAAACAACAAACAGGAGCATTAATAATCATTCAGAATCAGAAACAGAAAACAGTTTATTGCCATGTAAGTCACACTTAGAAGGAATTTGGACTGGTTTCTTGGTGTAGAGCATACAGTCACAAAAATCCAAGCATGGTATAAAAATGGAAAAAAAAAATTAATATGTACTATGAATATGTAATAAAAGTGCATGCAGTTTTTGTGGCGTAACGATCTGGTCCTTATGGACCTCAGTCTTCTGCCAGAGGGGAGTCTGAAAGAGATATTGTCTGGGGCGGGAGAGATCGGCTACACTCTTTCTTGCCCACTTCAGGGTCCTGGAGATGTACAACTCCTGAAGACACGGCAACATTGCAGCCGATCACCTTCTCAGTTGATCGGATGACACGCTGCAGTCTGTCTTTGTCTCTGACAGTGGCATCAGAGAACCGGGTGGTGATGGAGGAGGTGAGGATCGACTCACCTGAGTTCGACTAGTGTGGGTGTGTTCAGGCCAGTTGTTGGAAAAGAGGGACCCGCTGAGTCAAACAGCTGCTGTCAAAATTGTATTTCACGGATACAAAGATAAAGATGTAAGATTTGAGAGTGAATAATGGACTAGATGTACAAGCAGCTGCTCGTGAGGCCAGTGACAATATCAAATTGGATTTTTGGATTAATTTGCTGAAGAAAATGAAGCAAGTTATTTCCACACATCTGCCAAAATAAAGGTTTGGTGTGAAATTAGAATTATTTTCATTGAAGTCATACTGTAATCATAAAAGAAGGAAACACATCTGTATTAGACTTTGATCCCACAACATAGTGTAAAAATTGCATTAGTCTCCATGCTTTCATCTGTACAATTTCAACAGTTTTGCAAAGATGAAGATCCTGAGCTCGCTGCAGGGACTTTGTAACTGAGGCCAGACCAGGCTGGGCTGCGGCTCTCTTCAACTGAAATAGTTAGAAGTCCTGGAAGGGTTTGTCAGGAGCAAGTCGTTATTCAATCTGCGACGAGTGCAGCACTCCCTCCCACAGCAACTGCCCGGCGCCAGCACAGTCAGAGACAAGGTGAGGAGTACTGCTAGCTGGTTTACTGCCAGACGGTCTCAGAAATACCTCATGTGTTAAACACATTACCATCAGAGAAGTGGGGATTGTTTGACAGCTCCTGTTTCTGTGCATGAGCCAGTAAAGACTGAGGGGCCATATAGGTTTCTTGGCCGGGAAGTTGTTTCCAGACTATAAAAAGTACAAGATTAGAAAAGATGTAAGGGGTCTGTCGAGTGGTTAAGTCATCCCTGGCCCATTGTCCATGCTTCACATCTCTGTGATGATCTTTGACTGAGATGACCAAGTCCAAAATCTTAGCCATTAAAGACCTGCACTGTGTCCCAGTTTTGTCCGTTTGTTTGAACTGAGATATGAGCACAGCCAAGCAACAGGCTGTAAACTTTGACTCTACTGTAAATATACATAATGGTTTATATACAACTCGGTGGCCCTATCATAAACCGTTTACAGTCTTCATCTTTAGGATCTGACCATCTGTAAACAAAATACATATTTGCCAGATGTCAGGTATGCATTATTGTCAACCGCCTGATTTGGTAAAAAAGAAGGAAATCAGAATTGAACTCATGCGCGGCCACAGACGGCAGCTTGGAACGCAGTACCCATAGTTTGCTCTCAATAGCCATCCAGTCCAATCTCCTATATACTGGCTCCTGGCTGGCCAAATTCAGTAATGAGTTTTGCAGACATGAAGTCATGGCTTCATATTAATCCAAGTCAAATATGTGCTTTAAATACACCAAACGAGGGGATTTACCTTAAATGATATCAGATGGCGGGCCCACATACTATATTTGACTGAGAGTGAAAACAAACTTCACATTAGGTGCACTCGGTGAATCTGTGACATCCTCTCACCTCCACGATGCTGCGCAGGTCCTTGACATACATGCGCTCCGTCTCAATGATCTCCATGACAACACGGTCCACATAAGTCAGCTTTGGGTTTGGCGCCATAGCGTCCGTGATGACCGGTGAAGCGGGAATGTGGGAGATTTCACCACTTGCCCTCCTGTTGCCGTTGGTATTGTTGTTCCACTGGTTGCAGATCACCCTAGGCTCCAGCTGCGCCTGTCGGCAGCCCCTGTAGGCTGTGAGCTGAGGACTCTGGTCCCCTGCCTTCTCTCTGTTGCCTTCAGTTGGGCTCAGATCCAAGTCAATGTCCTCTTCATTTGGGATGGGTGGGGTGGTGGAGGATGGAAGGGCAACGGTGCTCCCAAAAAGGCTACGACTATCGCGGGATGAACCAGAGGACAGGGTGGACACCAGACTCACTGGACGCTCTCCCTCTCTGTCCAGTGACTCTGCATAGAGGCGGCTGTAACAGTCTGAGCCCAAGTCAATGTTTGCCCGGTCAAGTTCACTTGGGGAGAGGGGCGAGGAAAACTGATGAGATTCTGGGACAGGTAAGAGGAAAGCAAACAGAAGGTTGGGGTCAGTAAACAATAAAACAGCATAATCAACACATTTGGTGATCCATATGACTGACATTCTTAGAGACACTTCAAATTGAAGAAAAAATGAAGAACACCTTTGAAACCCTCAAAGGTTGTAATTTTTCAAAAGAAATGTTTTGGCTTGAGTACCCTTCAAAAAACTTATTGTGTTATTTCATGGGTGGATTTCAGTTTTATACTTTATTTTAGGACACCCACTGTGCCTGCTCTTTAAGTAATGTGCATCATATGTCTACATTTGCATACCTGGCAGTCATCCTGTAACAAGACATAATGATGGCTGCCACACAGCTGCAATAAGTCACTAACTTGAGTTGGAAACAAAGTGCAATGAAATTATGAAAAAAATCAATTTATTTAGAAGTTTTATTAGTGAGTTATTTCCCAGAAATGTTCACATATGGTCCGTTGTTAAAAGCAAATGTTCTTCTAAATTGACTCTTTTTGTCACAGGATAAACAACAGTAAGGTTATAACACTTTCAAAATATAATTTCGGGAAAACTTCATATATATATTGAATATTCTAGCAAACCTGTAACAGACAAATATTGACAAACTAATTAAATACAGTTCAATGATCTGCGTTTGTAGGCCTCGCTTGGGGCACAATGGTTTAAGACGTTGGCAGTAAGAAGCGTAGCTCAAATTATTCCTCACAGGGGCTAAATTAAAACACTGCATATTCTGTGGAAAACCAAGCCATTTCCTCTGGTTCTCCTGACTGCTGAGGGCTGGTCCTTGCAAAAACAGTGAGGGGGAAAACCGATTACAAAAAAAGGTGAAGGGGCGAGGAGCTTTGTTTATACGCCTCCATGGCACTATGTTTGAAATTAAGATAAATTTAACCCATATTCAGTTTCATTTCCTTGTTGGCCAAATGAGCAATTTTCCACACAACTGTTTCCTTAACACATGAAGTCATGTTGGTGCGAGGATGGAGCACTGAGTGCCCACTGTGCAGAGAGATCCATTTCCTTAAACATTCACAGGGCAAAGGGGTCAACCCAGTTTTGCCAGACTAAAGCAATGAACTAAAGCAATGAAAAGTTTTTGTGTAATTTAACTTTAGACTAAAGTGCATTATAAATTAAATGTATTATTATTATTATTATTATTATAATAAATGGAAATATACAAGACTCAAACAGCCGTTAAGCCGACATTGTGTGAAATAACTCAAGTAAGGGATATTGCCAGGTGGGGACGGCGAATGATTTGGTGTTGACAGCCCACATATTTAGTTCATGTCAGGAGCCTGACATAAACGCTGTTGTGAACATAAATATGTCCATCATTAGATATGCATTATTTGTCAGCAGCACACAGCCAACGATGCTTCCTTGATTTTGTAGGTCAATGTGATTCACTATAAAACAAGTATCCTCATTCAACATATCCCCCATCTTTTAGTTTAATAGAGAAGGTTTCATTAATCACGGCTCTCTTTGGAACATATCATGTGAAACAAAGACAAATATTCTGCATGAGAGGCACGAGAGATTCTCTCTTGTGAGAGTTTATGATGTATGAGGTCTTGAAAAAAGTGTTATAAGCAGCTGGATGATGGGCTTCACTGGAAGAACAACACTGCAACGCACACACACACACACACACACACACACACACACACACACACACACACACACACACACACACACACACACACACACACACACACACACACACACACACACACACACACACACACACACACACACACACACACACACACACACACACACACACACACACACACACACACTCTCTCTCTCTCTTCTGGCATCCAATCCACACACTTTCCATGAGTCAGTGCTGAGCTCATGAGAGTTTTGTTCATCTGCACAACTTGGTCTGCAATCCATGCCAAGGCATCCCAACAAACAGTTCACATGCTGAACCGTAGTGGGAGAAGAGAAGGATTTTGCGAGAAGGAGCTGACCACGTAAGAACACTGTGTTAACGCTCCAGGGGTAAATAACAGTGTAGAAGGTGTAAGGGGAGTTGTGAGCATTTACATTCCCTAAACAACCAGGAATTAAAACAAGGGATTTTGCTTCTTTGCTGCTTCAGTCATTATATTTGGTGCTGATATTTGGCGTGACTGCTAGGTGGAAGTCATTTCCTCCTCCCTACCCTTCCTCACACCCAACATCCAAATAGAATTACTTGGCTTTGACGTGCAGTCAAGTCCAAGATGAAGGGAAAAGGAGGAAAAGCCAAAATCTCCAATATGCCTGCAGACGTATGGTTAATAAATAATAGTACAGAAACATCACTGTTATCTCTTTCTGAACAAATGTTGATAGAGGAGTCAGCCTGAATTGTACCAACAGTGTAGACACTGGTATTATCTGACCTATCTGAAGACTTGAGGACTCACTTGATCCAGCTTCAGCTCAGCTCCAACCAACTCTGAAGGACCACTTTAGATACTGGCTTTACAGACAGCCATTATCTGTAACTTATACCACAGACACCACATGATTTGGGAAAAACAACACTGGTGGACCACTCGCTGACTTTGTTGAAACAGAACATGCAGAAGAATGCAAATGATCTGGTCAAAATGCAAGCATGGGCCAAGATAAGTCGAGGGCCAGTTCCCAAGCAATGTAGAGCAAAGTGTTTATATTCTGCCTGTCACTTTTTACTTTTAAGTCGACTCTCCACTTAATCAAACATGCACTTATATAAAGGAATAAATAGAGGAATAAACCCTCCGTTTTCATCAGTGATGATACTTCTCTATATACTGAGTGACAAGTAGCCTTTATTGTAGACACAACGTAGAACTATATAGTCTCAGGTCTTGGGGCCAAAAAGTCCCTTCAACATCTGCAAACATTTAGAAGTAATCTCTGTGGGATCTACAGCCATGGTAGAAGAGTCATGCCTATTGGTTTGCCACCCTGTTGCAAGTTATGGTGGATTGCCCAGTGCCAGGCAACAAATTAAGCCAATCAAAAAGATACAGCATGTTTTGATTTGAGGAATGCACTATTAGGCTGTTTTTGTTTTTTTTGCAAGTTTGTCACTCAAAACGATCTGTATTTTCTCTTTCTAGGTTTTTTTTTTTGCACCTATTGTGTGAACAATTGTTATGGCCTCTAAATTGTTAACTGCCACTTTCTTGCTAGCTAACAATGAAAACATCTATATGCATAATAACTAAATTCAAGCTATTTTCCATTCAACAACCGTGACTGATCAAAAATAAGCAAAGCATTCTGACAGCTTTGAGAGCAAATTTGTTAGAATTAACTTTATTGGTAGTAATAAATAGTTGCAGGAATTAATTCTTTAAAGGCCAAATACCAATTGTTTTGGCAATAACTGCAGGGAGAGGTCTATAAAAGAAACAAACAGGGGAAGTGAGCAGCACACACTAGTTCAAACCATGTGTTTTCTACAGAATTGGCAAAGGCAGTGACACACATCTGCACACAAACATATAATTTTGAACACTCAGTTCACTCGTCAGTATCAAATTACTGAACTTATAAGTGACAAGTTTTCTTTAAACCACGAGGAGAAGCACATTGAACACAGCAACAACAGACACTACAACAACAGCATTTTGGAGACTGCTATCCCGCCAAGATGGAGCATTCCTTCCAAAGGGTCCCCTCTCCCCACAAATTACACCATAGCATAACATAACACAGCCCTAACATTAAAACCATCTGCTTCATATTGTGTGAGGGCCCTATTTGCCACTAAAGCAGTTCTTTGAAGCCATGTGTGTTCTGACACCTTTCTATTAGAACCACAATTGACAATTTCAGCTATTTTTGTCACAGTAGATTCTTAGGTGCCCCATCACCCTGTCGCAGGTCCATCGTCATCCCGCCTTAGACCACTTGGGTAACTAACCAATGCAGACTGGGAACCTGCATCAGGACCTGAAATGTTGGAGATCCTTACCCAGTTGTATAGATATTGCAATTTGGCCCTTGTCAAAGTCGCTCAGATTCTAACACTGGTGCATTTTTCCTAATTCCAACACATCAGCTTCAAGGACAAACAAATTGTTAATTTGTTGCCCAATGTATCCCAACCATGGACAGTTCCACTGTGATTATAAGGTTATAGCTAATGGGTATATATTCCTATTTATATGCAACTCCTTGATTCAGATTCTAAGAGAATGAAAGCTTACAGCTAGTATAAGGAAACATTTGTTACTCAGATGAGTAAGCTCTTCCTGTTAAATTTCTTAATAGTTTTGTGAGTTAAAGGGGCGACCCCAGGGTTTTTGGCATAATTAGTGTTATTTTAAAGAAAGGAAAAAAATAAAAAGCATGCATCTAAACATTGGTCCAGATTAACGCAAGAATTTATTGGTTCCTTCTCCTTGACAATGCCCACTGTTCCGACCATTTTAATGGTAATTTCTCAAGTAGTTAATAGTAATTGAAAACTTTTAATTCATTTATTTACATACAGAATTCGTACTTTAAAATCATTAAACTGCACCTATATCATAATCCATTTAGAAATGTAATGGGTCCCATAATTTGTGCCCCATGCCCCGTTCACCAAGTTTAATGAAAACATTTGAGAGAACAAGTCACAAATAGACAAAGACTTCAAATCGTTCATACAATTCAGAAAAGGAAAGATTTTTTGCTTCGTACCGGGCTTGTTTAAAACCATTTTAAAGAACAATTTGAGTATACAGCTATGGATATGGTCAAGAGCTCAAACGTTCTATCCAGGGAAAGTTTTGGATTTCACGTTCACATACCACCATTTCACAAAGTACACTACCCGAACGAAACACAACATTCTCCTTTGTTCCGGTGCGGCATCAGTACAGCTGTTAACTCACAGACATAACCATTAACGAACTCAAGGCTGGAGAGATAGTGTAGTATTTGGACTTCATTTCAGAAAACCTCAAAAACACATGACAGTTTTTCAGAATCCATTGAGTGACAATAAAGTAAATAGCAAGAATGTTAATTCATGAATGCAATCATATATGGTGCTAGTGTGTTAAAATATAAGTAATGTTGTTGCTAAAGGTAAAAAATGATAGGAATTTAAAAGAAACAACAACCACAAAACCCTTAGTATAATTCTTTGAATCGCCATTTCCTGGCTGTTAAGCCGAGGTTAACATTTACATACAAAGGTGTTTTAATACTACAAGCATGACCTTTCTTTCTCTTTTGTTGCTACCCTGAGTGCAAATCCCCTGGACAGTGTTGCACATCAATGGGGTGCTGGCATACGCTAACTTAACCCGTGACCAAATACTTGAAAAGTGATTTTGGAAGTGAAAAGTGAAATGAAACAGCTTCTTGCCAAGGACCATTTGATTGATGATAAAAACCAGTGGTAGAGAGTGGTATGAATGAAAGAAAAATATCAACAGGGATGTGACAGGTGATTTAGTGTAAGCAGACATTCACTCATCGAGGGCCTCTATGACTTATCAGTCCATTTCAGTCTGAGCCTAATCAGTTAACAATGCAGACGGTTCATAAACTCACCCGCCTCTGACGTCATGCTATATGACATGAAGTTCGTTATGGGTTTCAGG
Source organism: Lophius americanus (assembly GCA_037951165.1). Taxonomy (NCBI): domain Eukaryota; kingdom Metazoa; phylum Chordata; class Actinopteri; order Lophiiformes; family Lophiidae; genus Lophius; species Lophius americanus. The sequence continues at coordinate 1,802,968 of JBBDHG010000250.1, read as the reverse complement.
TGAATCGTAACACTGAAATGAATACCCCAGCACCTGGTTATTAACCCCTCTAAGAGACAGCAGCCGAACGTAGGGCAGATATGATCTGTTTTTGTCTGAAGTCTATTTGTAGGGAAGTTGGTCTACGTTACACAAAGCATTCCTTAGCATAGAATATTTTCTGGCTTGCGTAAAACATTGTTAACCTGCGTTCCAACTATATATTACCATCTTCTCTGGAAGATAATACATTTAGCTATGATGTCAGGAGCTGGTTGTAAAACACTGAGGATGTATTTTGGATTTTAAGGTGGCAAAACATACTCCATGTAAATTCTACTCATAACTTGCTGAAAATTCTTTTCCTCTGCCCACATAAACACATCTGGCTAACTCGTTATCTGTTTACTTATATCAGTCTCAACAGGATGACTGTAAAAACATTCTTAAAAAACAGTTCATTACATAAGATAATATCGACCTGACTTTGTATTTGGAGACAATCGAGACACAAACAAGGGTAATAACAACGTGAGTCGAAAAAATGATGGTGCAAGATGGAAGATGTTGCAAGTCTGTAGTAACTGATAATAATAATCTTTGTCAAGTTGAACTGATAACAGGTTTAAAATGTTTTTATTGAGGGAAATGAAAGTAAAATCCCAAATAACAGTTATTTGTGAATGTTCAGGTTCAATCAGGGAATTACCTTAAAGATGGTCGTAATGAGATTAATCCACCAAAACAAGTATCCTGAGAAAACAAGGTGTTTCAGTCTTGAGTGGTATCTGGATGATCAACTCCAATCCCTCCAGCTGCTGTGACCAGCCTTTTAATGTGATTAACAATGAGTGTGCACCTCGCATTCAAAGAGGAGTGATCTACGAGAAAGACACACCTTCACTACTGTTTCAGAGGAATTTACAAATCAAATATCATTGTAAATTGCCTGGGAGACTCAAAAATAACCCACACCAAGTTCCTTCTTTCTCTTCTGTCTGGCTTTTGGCCTTTTGTTTCTAAACAAATCAGAGGCAAATTAACAGGAAAACACTGCATATATTTGTGCTCAACATGCAAATGCTTACACAGAAGCTGCCAGTTCTCTTAGCATCAGAAAATAGCATCAGAAAAGGATGTTATGGCACCTCCGCCATAACATCCTTTTTCTGAGCACAGAAAACAAGGAATGAGGGTAAGAGTAAAGAAAAACTGTGGACAGATCATCTCAGTTAAAATTAAAAGCCTCTGCCTGCTCTGTTCTTAGGAACACCCCACACAGCCGCTCCTGCTTGATTCACACTGACTAATGTGTAAAATGATGACGAATTTGAACTTAGCGTTCATGGTTCCTATCTAAACTAAGTCAACTTGTGATATTCTTTCCAACACCAACTTGACTGTACCTGCATCAGCATGATCAATACCAAAAAACGTTAAATATTGGTCATTTCAATGCTCAGAGTCATCACATTGGCTCAATCCTAAGGATAGACTAAGGGAAAATTCCTCCGCCTACGTGGTTGGCACTGTCTAAATAGTTTCCAATATTACTTCAATTTTGGAACAAAAAGTATTTTATAAGTGCAATAATATTTAATGCATCTCCCCAAACTTAGTTTTCCAAAAAAAATGAACTTTTAAGAAAAGCATACCTTTCACTACCTTGACACTAAATATGTTTAACTTCTAATGACTTTTAGTATTTATGCATAAGGTGGAATATCTTTCTGACTGTTTGATAAATATGGTCATTCATAAGGCAAAAACAATACCCCAACAACTTCAAACTAGCTTTTCTGGAGACTGCTAATCTGCCAATTCTTTCAGAGCCAAGGGCACAGCGAGTGACCCATCTCTCTTGGGGGATAATGAAGGAATCATGTTTTGTAGTACATGTTAATAAATCCCTCCTACCCCCACAATATCCACTCTGAGCTTGCATTGAAACACTTCCCCCAGTGACTTGGGAGAGTGGGATGTAGCCTGCACTGATCCCCTTGGGAAAAATCCTTGCTGCCTGCCTAGCATTAGTGAATGACATCCCCTCAGAAGGACAGGAGGCACAAGCATAGAGGGTGCCTCCAGGGAAGAATCTTTTGATTCTTCTGAAACCATAAGCAAATTGCATGAGACAGGAGTCAGAACTGATGATTAGACGCAGAAACCAATGGCCTGGATTGATTTCTATTCCTTGGATTGACGAAGAATTTAGGTCACTTCAGAGGGTTTTTTGCTCGTAACAGTCCTTAACATACTGGACATGGTCTGATCTACACCTGTGTTTAACCTCACAAGGAACTTCTAATCCTTTGTTAATAATTACACTGAAGGTCAGCAAATACACCACAGTTGACAACCAAGGCTGAGCGTACTAACACACACACACACACACTGACTTCCATACAGACTGTCAAGGTTAAAACGTTATGCTGCGAAGCATTTTGGAGTATTCTGGTGATTAAAATCATGCCGACTGTTCTTTGTCTACAATTTTAACAAATTTTGACAATAATTGGGGATGAACATGTTTTTTTTAACTTTCTTTCTGATCCCTATAATGTTTGTGTGAAGAAAAAAAAAGCTCTCATTGATGGGAAAACCAAGACAGTTTAAAGGCTACTTTGGGCAAAATACTCAGAGAAGCTGATACAAAGGAAAGTAATCAAGGTTTCCACATTTGTGGATTTATAATAAATGGGGAGAAAGCATAAGATTACATTAGGAGCACTGGAGTGGCAGGTTTCAGAGAGGCAGGAAGTAACGAAAGGACAAAACTCCTCAAAAAGCTTCATTCTAATCCAGTAAACCTCCCCTGTGCTCCAGCCTGGCTCTTAAAGGATCCAGCTGTGCCAGCTAACCTCACTACATAGGCATGTGATGATCCACTTAAGAAGCTCCTCCATCAACAAGCCCCCCAGCGAAGAACCCCTTCAGGCACTAACACACATCTAGCTTTAGATCTCATCAAAATTAACATTTCATCTCGACAACACACACCATCTGTGTCCTGAGGTGTGAAACCAATGTAAACTTTACCACTATTTTGACAGTCTGAAATCACACTGCTGTCCTGTTAGTGCCTCTCTGTAGAGTCCACACAGACTGGCGGCGGGACAGCCGTGTGAACTGATGAGAAGACACTTCATTTTCTTCCCATCAAGATGTTTCTCAAATGCAGCATTATAAAAGGGTGCAATTCTGTTTATCCTTTTGTTTAAGCCTAAAGAGCTTAACTGTAACCACGATCAAATGAGTACTTAACTAAATACAGAAAACAAGTGTAATTCAAGCATTAACTACACAAATAATATTTTCCAATAACATCTTGTTAACATTACTTAACATTCAATGAGCTTATCTTCACTTCCTTTGTGCCTTTAAAATATTCTGAAGCACCGCATGCATGCTAGCAAAATGCCAACAACAGAATATTTCGTGCTATAGAGGAAGCTGATAAAGAGTTTTATTGATTCAAATGGGTTTCTGAGGGGCCATCTACCAGGAACAGCCAAAGAAGGGAGCCTGTAACTAATGTGGGTAATAGAGCAGAAGAGCTTTAGAGAGCAACACCATTGTAGGAGGCTGTAAAATGATTTACTTTGAAATACATTCCTTTGTGAGGAGAATGGGAGCCTGAGCAAAACTACTAAACAAAGTACATCGAATGAGGGATTCTATTATAATAGTAGCTTCCTTACATAATGATGTCAACATTCAGGATAGGGGCCTATCAGCTGTTTCAGTGAGTGTTAGTGCATGACTCCAAAAACAGTTGCTGCTGGCTCTACCTGAGGCTGTATGTCATTAATGCTATGGGCAATTAAGCAGAGAAAGAGGTCCAGTCCAGGACCTACATTGACAGGCACGCTCAGAGATGCAGCCATCACTGCCATCATAAATCTACGTCCACGAGCCCATGCCCACTGGTGTGGAAAAGCTGCAGTGAATGGAGATGATCCATCCACCCCCCCAAACCCCTTTAAAGCTGTACATTCTGCACACACAGCTACATTCCTACCCAGGGTTAAGTGGGTCAGAGGGAACCCTTATCTTTGAAAGAGATGCTTCAGGTCTGTTGATGCCTGGCTGAGTCACTGTCATTGGACTGAAAGGATAGTATTAGCTTAGCTTAGCTGGAAGGTGTTAAAGGCCGCATGTAGATTCCAGTAATTAACTTGTCCCGATAAAGAGAATTCAAAGTGAATTAGAAGAAACCCTTTCAACTCTTAAGATGAACATTTGGGTACTTGCAGGGTGCCATCCAAAGTCTGGTAGTGGTGGAAATGACCAAGTATCAGCTCTTGTCACTTAAAGAATGTTTGAAACTTCTGATAGATTGGAAGAAGCTAGCTGGTCAATACGACCGTTTTATTGTTAACCTCGACAAAACAAGGAGTTTTCCTTTCCTCCTGTGCATTCCTCCTGCCAGTTAACCACATGCAATCATCACCTAACAAGAACTCATTACCAGCAGTCCTGCTCTTCAATTATCATCCATCCATCCACAACACGGGAGATAGGAGGAACACACTGAAACTCCAACTGGCCCACAATCACAATCAGCCTGACAATATTTCAACTGCAAGTGGGTGTTCTGTCATTCCAAGGTGATTACGTACTGGACATCTAAACTCCAAAATGATCTGAGAGAACATGTAGTCACGGAGAGTTGGTCTTTTGAAGGAATACAGATACAATTTTTCATGAGTGCGGCACACTGTTACCTCAGCCAAAAGTCTCTGCTGGCCAAAGCTGAACTCAAGGGACAGGCGCAGAGGAAAAAGAGAACCATTGACACACTGGTATTCTTCCGCCAAAGCGGAAGCCCAGTGCCAAATGTGCTCAGTAGAAGAGAGTTGGCGTGGGGGTGGTTGTGGGAGTTGAAGGACAGAGTAGGCAAACAGATATAAAGTGACCCTGTGCCAATGCTGTAGCTCTGCAACTGAAATAATGAACACTAAAATAATATGTAATTTGAGTGGCCACACAGAATACAAGGTCAACACCATTGGCCTTGTACCAACCATCTTGGCTGTCCATGAAACATTCAGGTTTGATGTGCAAGCGTTCAAGGGTTTCAGCAGTATGGAAGGGGTTTGGCTGAGCTCCACAGCCACACAAAGAGCCTCTCTGCTTGTCTGGACTGTAGGAGGGAACCTCATAGCTCACTCAGTTCTGCCTCTCACAGCTTCTACATTTCCTGTATTCTTCCATTTCAAGCATTTTTCCATTCACCTCTGTTATACATCTGTGTTCTGGGTTTTGTTGTGTTACCACGCTGTCCACAGTGAGTATACAAACCATTAGCAATGGAATACATTGTTGAAACTCCATGTTAGGATCTTAACAATGATCAATTCATATTTAGCAGTTACCAAAGTGTATTTATTATGATGACATTGATCCTACCTTCCCCCATTGGGCCCTGGTGGACAACAGAATGGGACCCCTCTGGCATGGCACTCAGGCCTCTGGAGCTGACGAAACAAAACATAATCAAAGAATCAAAGTTACTCTATGTCAGTAAACAAAGCATGTCAATGTATGTCATTCTTTGCAGCTTCCTATAATGTTTATTTTTTTTTCAAATTAAAAGTTCATTGTGAGAAATGAGCCATGCAATCGTTGACTAGCTTTGCACACCGAAGGCAAAAAAGCTGCAGTCTATTCATGACTTATATAAAAGGGAAATTCTTCCCATTCCTCAGCACTAGCTGATGGCTCATGCCAGCCACATGTTATAGCAAATCTGGAGTTGAGGTATGCACAGTAGAGGAAACTGATATGAGCTTGCGCTAATCAGTAGAAGAGGGCACGAGGGGGTAGGGATAACAGTAGGACTGACTTAACATGAATGTACACTCAAAAGATTTAACAGCTACAAAGTAAATGTTAAAGGGTTCAACACTTCAGAACCTCTGTGACAGGAATACCTCTCTTACGGAGGTATTCCCCGAAATTACCTTTTACATGCTTACTAACAGAAGGATCACTACCCTTTATAAGAATGAAATAACTTCAAATAAATGAAGAAAGAAACAGGCAAGCCTAACACAAACTGTTACATTTTTTATGTAAACATCCCTTGGCTGTGTATAATTGTAAAAACCAGGTGCTCAAATCCAGTTAAGTCATTATCAAGGGACTAAATACACTGAGTGTACAGGTTCACCTCTGATCGCGTGTTAATTTCTAATCCTTCATGTCTCGCTGCAGAGCCGTTAATAAAAAGGCGTGTCGCCTCTGAGCAACTGTGCTGCCAGTTTCTCACATCACTGCCTCTCTGGCTCCTTTGCAACAAATTAACGTGGAAAACTTTGCACGAGAACTTGTCTCCCTGCGATTCCTAGTATGCCTCTGGCCTTTTAGACGTCACATTCTTGGGCCAGCTAGATCAGAGAAGCGGGAATTCTTCAGGGATTAGGACGGGCATTGTTCCTAGTGCATTCGCTAGCCACTGTGCCGAGCTGACAACCAGACCGGCTAAGGACCAACCCGGGCCATTGCCAGGAGGTTCACCAATTAAGTTGTGCAGGAATGCAAGGAGAAAAATCACAGAGCTGGATCCACACATTAAAACCACTACTTCACTGTAGGGGCCCTGCAGCTGAAACTGGGGCTTAAGTAGATCTGGTTTACAAGATGTTCAGCAGTCAGATATTTACTTATATACCAGGTTAATTCAACAGTAAAGCACACAGTGAAAAGTGAAAAGAGAAATATATGAAATTACATGAGTGTTCCCCATGGGAATCAAAATCCAATTAATTTTTAATTAAATACTTGAAGATAACCTGTGGAGTTTCTAACCGTTAGGAGCGCTGTAGAGCACTGGGTTCATGCAAGGGCCTCTAGTTTGTTTATATCTCATCACAAAATAACAACAAAATAATAAAAATAGATTAGCTTCACTAGTTTCATGAGATTACACTGATACATAATTGGTAAGGTATCAAAGATATAAAGAACGCAGTTTATAAGATATCTTAAAAAGAAATCGGAGTTGGTACACAAGAATTGAACAGAATCAAAATTTACACACAGGATGTACTTTACCTGACTCCTTTCCAGTAAGATACATGTTGTAAAATAAGCACAGGAACAGTGATTCAGATGTCATGGAATTGCACTTAAACACTAGAAATGTTTTTGGAAGATGGTACAGACCCTGTTAGTCAGTGCACATTCCAAATTTGCCAATAAAAATGGTATTATGTTTTATAGCCAGCAAAGACCGCAAACATTTATTTGCTTCAAACCAATTTTGAGGGAAACATTTCAACTATATCAGTGAATGTTATGGATGTCTGACCTTACATCCAGTATAGACACATCTGCTTGGATTCTATGTAGAAAAATACATAATGTGACGTTTTATTTTTTTCAATTTAATTTTGTCTTTTTGTCATTGTTACTAATATTTGATCACACCCCTGCACTTTATCTTTGGATTCCGTTAAAACAATGGGGATACAAAAAGAAAGCACTGGTAACGATTTTTAGGGGTACAAGACTTTCAGCAGGTTTGCTAGGAATCAAGTATTGACACAAGAGAATATCGTGAAAACATTTTCAGTATACTAACTCTTAGTTCTCGCTGCGTGTTTATGGTGACATTTTTCACATTGGTCAGACATTGTCTGTCTGACCAGACAGCAAGTAGCTATCTAATCATTGTCTAACATGGACCAGTTTCTTCTGGTCCTCCTTGCTTTCAGGGTGTATAAGACTGAAATTGATAATCGTGTTGTATCTTTGAAAACAAATTATATAACAAATGCTGTAAGCAAGCACATTTACTTTCAGTCAATGCAGCTCTGCTTGCACAATGACATTCTCCCGGAGTGAAGCCTCCTGAAGCGGCCTTTCACCAAACTTGGTCAATTGATTTTCAAGTGGAGGTCTAGTTTGTGTTACCTACAAGAGAGGTATTCATGTCGAGGGTCCGGCTTTGAACTTGTCTCAGTGAACAGTGAACTAGTAAAATCCTCTGATAATCCCAAGTACCACAACCTATGAACTAACCCTGCTAAATGACCAGACCTACAGTATACTATACTAATCCAAATTTGGTCAATGAGAGGCTAGACAAAGAATAATAGGCTCAAACCTATGGATGCCGTAGACGTCTAGGCCTTAAAAATGTTTTTCCAAAGGCTTATCAAAGGCTGTCTGAAGTTGTAGGAAATGGTTTGGGTGGAGAAAGTGAAAATGTCTGATGATGTCTGGCAGCAACTGGTAAAGCAGTATAACCCACCGTCTTAGTACATCTGGACAGAATTCAACAATCGTTACTCATTAAACTCCCATCTCCTGATTTCTCACATATGGCAAAATCTTGTTTTTCTAGGATGGAGGAACAGCCAAATTTCAAATCCTAAAGAAAACACTCCATACAGACCAACATTCATGCCAAGCTTGCTGGCCACCTGTGCTTGAACTAGAGGTCTTTTCACACAAATAGAGAGCATTTGGTTCCCACAGCTGATGACTGAATTAACCGCAGCATGAACCTACCACATGGGACTCAGCAACTTGTCCCTTAATTGAAGACAGATGCTAGAAGAGCCATTCGGATTGTTTCTGAAAGGGAGACCTGCAATGGATTGCTTCATCAGATGGGACGATAAACTTCCTTGTTCCTCTAATCGCCAGGCTTAAAACCAATTCAAGCAGTGAAAGCCTGAACTCCTTTCTCTTTAGCACAACAAACATATGATTAAGGGGGTACAGATACTGGAAAGATACAGGGCTTGAAAAATATAGAAAAAATGTATAGTCATGGCCACAAATGTTTTAAAAGCCCCACTCTGAGATAACATGTGCAGACAAATCTATACTTTTAACAGAGCTCTCAGTAATAGCATGTTAAAGGAGAAAGGGTCCTCAAGGGACTGATGACTATCTGAGGCATTTCTCACCACTGACAACCTGTCAAAGTTATGAGAGAAGGGAGACATCGGAACGTGTCTACAGAGGAAGCAAAAGGTAAACATGACTTCTGCTCTTGAGGAGACATGCCAATTACTCTGTCTCATCTGGAGGGTTTACAGGGGGGGCACAGACAAGTCAGTAAGGATGTGACATCATACATACAAACGGTTTTATTGGAATCCAAGATTTTAGATTAGTGTACTTATGTTTTAAATCCTTATGTGTTCATTCAACCGGCGGAGTCTCTTGAGAAAGATCTGTTGTTCTACTGAAGATGCTCACAGCTGATTACACACACACACACACGTCGAGTCCGGCATCTGAACCCAAAAGGCGAACGTAATCCTCAGCCTGTTGTGCAATGATTAACAGCTCGAACTGTTGTGCGGAACAATTTGATGGGAGGAGAAGTTAAAAATAGTCCAGAAAATTCCTGCTGCATTTCTCTCTAACAGTTGGAGACCCGCGTCACGCTATGTTCATCGTCTTCACCAAAAAAGGCCCACAAGAATCTGAAAGTATGACATAAGCCTCCTGGGATGTTTCTAGGCAGACACGGTGGTGCAGGGTTTTTTTTATTTATTTTTTTTAAAGGCACCGCTAGTCAGGTCAGATGTTTACATTCAGAACAAATAAAAATCAAATCTAGCATGGCAGGTACAGGTCCAATTCCTACTGTTGAACACAGACAAAAGTCTTTATTAATTCAGCATTTGTTGCAATGTTTATCTTGCAAGACCTCTCTCTCACCCTATAACCCTGTCCAACCTGGCAGAAAATATCGCCTGACAAACATTCTTCCTGAGAGTGCCCCCTTTCCCACATTACTCCTGCAGATTGTCCCCTGACACACAGGAGTAAGAGACTAACAGCTTTTCATTCACTGGGCAAAACAATAAAGCATTGCGCTTGCTCTTTATCTCAATAAAATCCACAACCTCCACAAAAGCACTGCCCAACCCACAACTTCCCACAGACACAAAACATATGAGCCTCTTACTTTAGTTCACTGCATTTAAGAACGTGGTGCTTAGATGTGGCGATAAGCTATCCATCCCAATGGACACCCATGAGGAGTTTTGCCCATATGTTGCACGGTACACACTGGCCAAAATAGCCCTTAATGGCAGGAAAATCATTCCCTGCTGTGCTGAACAGGAAGAACCAGCCACTTTAACCTCACCCATCAATGAAACCTTTAACCACAGAATGCGTACCTGGTAAGTGAGGATGATAGGTTCCATTTTAATCGGCAAATGACATATGAGTACTTCCAGTTCTTTAACATTATAAATGGCAGTCATGAGAGGTAGTCCACCATAATGTCCTGCAGTTTATGACAGAGAGAGCAGAATGCTGCAGGGTAAAATGAGAGGACAACTCCTCAAATAGCATCGGAGTGTGCTCTTTTAAAAGTGCATTACAACACGAGCTTCTGCTCAGTGCATTTGTGCGGTTTGTCGACAGCGTGACGAAAAATAAATAAATAGTTGAACCACCCTTGGGTGTCTGAAATGCTAAATCACTAATGGCACCCAATTTTCCCTTTCAAATAAACAAAGTTGTCAGGTCTTGTTTACATTGGACCTTCAACTCTCACAGTGCAATCTTAGCTGCAACTAACAAAGCTGGTACTTAATGGTCTAATGTTGTCCAGCAATGAAACACTCAAAAAGGTGGCTGATGAAAAGTCCAGGCGCTGTTTTTATAGTTGTCAGATCTTCATCGATTACACCAGCCTTTTAAGATTTGGTACTAAGAATATGTAAAACGGAATGAAGTACCATCTTTCAGATACACATGGACAGTTTTCTGTCTGGACCCCCTGGAAGAGAGGGCTGTTCATCGCATTCAGGAAACATTTATCTGAAACAAAGTTGAGGGGTTATTGTTGAAAGGTCAAGTGAGGTCAAAGGAGAAGATAATGGAACTTTTCAATGGTAACTGATTGATTTTGTCTCATTCTTCCTCCACGGCTGGTGGGGAAAGCCATTGACCTATTAACAGCCTGTATTTAAAGCCTGACAGTGTCTCACTGGGGTGCTTATTAGAAAAAAACTAATAGGCTTGCTGGAGCCAAGTAAGGGCACCATAGGGGGTGGGAGTGGGATGTAGAGAAAGAGGAAATGGCCAATGATTCAACTGCAGCATGGAGGTTGGTTTGTCTCTCAAATCAAGCCGGACATCAGTGCTTGTGGAAAACTGGAAGAATTTCATCCCTTAAAAAAATTCAGACTCCAGCAGCAGATCAAAGTTCACTCTGGTGAGAGTGAACTGGTTGAAAGACAAACACCTCTTATCTGACTGAAACTCCAGAACACCCTAGGGCTTAAGGTTTGGATGTCGCAAAAAATATATTGGAGGCTTAAAATGCACCTCAAATCTTTAAAAAAAAAAAACACCTGTAAGTAAGATAAACTAAAGAACATCATTTGTGTATAACAATTCGAGCAATATGGGCGAACAGATGTTTTGTCACTTTTCCGCTCTGTGACGGTTAAAAATGTTTAGCAGACATGGATAAATATTTAGCTGTTCACCTCCTTGTGCTTCATTTGACAGCTTGGGCTGCGCGCGACAAAGCTAATTAATGTCCATTGTTTTCTAACAGGCACCGAAACACACGAAACACGTTGACAGAACATCAAAAGGAGATAAACTCTGATTTAAAACTGATTAAATCTAACGAAGAGTGACATGAAAGGCAAAAGAGTTAGCTCAGATTTAGTGAAGTTGTAAAAAGCACTCTACCTACCCAATTCGACAACGTATTTTCTTCCAGCGACTGGTAGCCTCAATAAAACTTGGCTGTCACTGCTTCTTGATGAAAACTTACAAGCACCTTCCGTTCTTTAGTTTCCTTTATTTACATGTTAACGCCGCTCTGATATACATCCCACCGCAGGACATCAGCTCGAGCCCAAAGAGCGGAACACTGCTGCATCTCAGAAGAACTGTGAAGAACAGATGCTGCGTTCAGGGAACACCGGAAATATAGGCATTACCTTTTTAGTACAGTGAGTACCCTTAAAAAGAAACTACATCTCCTCCAGCTCTGTATCATTATATCTACAGATTGTGAAACGTATGTGGTTTAAATCTTTTGCCATAGTTACTACCTTCTGATGCAAAGTTATTTAATAATAAATAAATAGATTATATACGTAAACATACAAAAAATAAAATAAAATAAAAATAAAAAATAACAAAAAAAATAATATATATCTATATTTGTATTTATTTATTTAAAGAAATCCTTTTTTTCCACATATTTTATAAAGTTTGTTGGTAAAAAAAAACCTTCCACGAAAGGTATGCTGTCTTAAGATAGTCTATATTACGAGGAGTAAGTGAATGTTTCAATGGACCGCCTGTTTTTGACAAGCCAGTGTTTTTTAGTGAGGCTCAGAGGTGTCCACTCTACTTCAATATTTGGACCGCAGACTTTCACCAATTTTGGGAAAATAGTTTAGAATTCGAGTCGAACAAATAAGTTTTTCCCCTATAAAATATGTTTTAATTTCCCTTATGGATAGCCTTTATGTGAAAAAAAATGTCAGGCTCGTGAAAGCATGTGATGAATTATGTCCCTATCAATTACATCTATGTCGGTCAGGTCACTAGACGGGGTGACACACAAAGGAAGGCTTCAGTGAATCAATTGGGTGGGTGTTAATTTATGTTGGCTGATTAAATAGAGACGGACACTTTTACTTTGCACAACCCCCTCTGGCCCCATATGGGTTGTGAAGAAAACAATATGCTGATTTCACTGAGAGAAAAGTTGTCTACTATAATGTGAATGTGAAAAAGCTGCTCTTGTCCTTATATATAAAAAAGAGGTCATGTAGAATTACCTTGCTCTACTATTATGTTCCGCTATGTAGATTTAAATATACATTTCAATATAAAATGTGATATACCAGAGTTTTTTAACAGGTTAAAATACTTCAGAATAAGATAAATAAAGTGTATGTGGCCAGTATCTAGCCATACGTCTTAGCAGCAAAAGCTGCACAGATGAATATGTAATAAAGAAATGTCGCCATCTAACGGCCATAAAGGACCATATCTGCTATAAAGTTGACAAATATGACCTTATCATAAATGAAGAAAAGCATCTGTAACCTAATTGTCAGAGTAAGGCCTAAGGATTGAGGTTTAAATTGAATTGTCAGGCACATTCTCTGACATCCCTCACAAGAGACTAGTTTAGACAGTGTCCCGTAACAATCACCTAAACTCCACAGGATGTCACTGTATCTGAAGATCTGATTACTTTAATAGGGGCAAATGTCCTAAAATAGATGTAATCTGAGGGTGTAAAAGTGTACTTGTATCGATTTTTTTTTGGGTTATTTCTGATCCACTGTTGAAAAAGTGTTAGTTTGTCGTACAGTAGCTTGAAAGTGTATCCCTATGTTAAAATTACAGCATTAAATTAAGGATCGTTCTTGATTGCTAAAAAGTAAATCTCATGAAGGTGGAAGCATCAGATGGTTGAAAAATTTGCTTAGACTGAAAGTTAGTATGCATTTATGCACCTTTAAATCTTATTAAATTGAAAAGTATCAATCATATAAAAACAGAAATTAGTGTCATGACATTTGAGAGATTATTTGGATTTATGAAGGAAAAAACATAGGTGATATTTTTGACAAAACATTATTCAAACTATCATTTAAATGTGAAATAATAATTCAAAAAACAGAAATTAGGTACAAAAATATGTGCATAGTACAAATTAGTAACCCTCAAATACCCGATATATGTTTCACACAAGTCTCTAATTACTATATATCAATATTCATTATGTACTGAAACAAATATCACACACTGTATGAATTAGATGCAAAAACTTCAACGACTTCAATCATGTGAAACTACTTTCAGAAATATGCACACAACTCAACACTGTTTTTACAACAAAGAAGAGAACGCTAGAGTTAATATTTTTTATTTAGTACAAACATCATGATACTGCTAACGTTACAGAAACCTATATCAAGTCATATGTACAATATTTAAAATATTGAATATTCAACAATAATGCTGCTTTTGGGTATATTGAGCATTACTAAATTGACAAGTAAATGGAATATTATTTTTTATCAAAGATCTTTAATTATGTACAACATTAAGCTTTTACGTGGAATTCAATGTCACATTGATATATAATAATTGCAATTATTTATAGAAAATAACAACAATAAGAGAAGTTGTTGTGGCAGGAATTCAGGAAGCTGAGGGATGACAATATTTCTTGAAGGTTCAGGGTTTTAAGACGAGCAAAGGAACTGTAGAATTCTACTTTGAAATAATACACCAGTTGTGACCTGAGAATTAATGGTGTGATACTTGGGCGTACCTTAACTCAAAATTAATCGTTCAATGACAGATACCGGAACATCTACTGAAATAAAGAACATATAATCTGGTGTTGAGGGATGATTATCATCTACGGCTTAAAATACTTCCTTTTGAGCACGGCTTAAAACCGATATTCAACTGCAGGCTGCAACAGTAAAAACAAGCTGAAAGTAAAAACATTAGTCGTCACATTTCCACCCTGAAGCCATGGTGGCTCCTGCATGTCGGGACAAAATAAAAACAACAGATTCCCCAAGTTTCTACACATAGTCAGTGGACATTGTTCTCGATGGGTCAGATGGGCTTGGTGGTGTTGTTGTAGACCAGATGCTCTCTGTCCTCAAAGGTGACCGGGATCGAATTGAGGGGCACGCGTTGGTGCTGTGAAGACTTCCTCCTTCCCTTCACAAGGCAGTACAGCAGGACACCTAGGAGGATGAGTATAGCTACACCCAGGACTGCAGCTCCCGCTACAATGACTGTTAAATTAATTGAAAAATATGTTAAACATATATTAAACATCAAATTGGGGAGTTTTAACTAAACAGAATAGGAATTGGATCTTAATGCTGGCAATTCCCTTTTCTGGTCCAGACTGAAAAAAATGCTGCAATTTACCGTTCTGGTTGTCTGTTGCTCTGCCTTGTTTTTGCCCTTCTCTTGCAAATACGTCCTTCTCTGAAATGAATACGTGATATATTTTGAGAATTTTATGCGATACATCACATAAACAAGAAAAAAAGTTGACTTAGAAAACAGGACGCTGTTGGCATATATTCATTCATTCATTTTCTGTACTTTCTGTTAAGGGTCAAAGGGACAGGGTAATTGAACAAGTTGCCAAACACCCACTCCCATTGACACTAAAGGTCAGCAATTCCCAAGCAGACACAAGGGACAACATGCAAACTCCACACAGGAATGTCCTAAGGTCAGTGAGGCATTTGATACACCATTGACAAACTATGATGACATCTAGTACACACATTTGATACAGGGGTAAGACTAAACTAAATAATCAAGCATTTCATTGAAATGGAACACTGTCCAGATTTCCCTGTTAATTGCTTAGCTGAGAAAAATTGTAAAAGAAAAAAGAAAGTAAAAAATCCAATTCCAGCAATTTGCTAAATTTCAAGATGTATCTATCTGGTGCAAACAACATGTGTACATTAAGTTTAATGAAAAAAAAAAGATTAATAGTTTTTGAGTTATGCCCTGGAAACCCTCATCTGATAAAAAAAAATCCCATTTGCAGCTGTTCAACTATGCAATAAAAACAGCAAAAAACAAACTACATTATTATTTCATTTAACCATCATTCTAATCTTGTCAAAACCTGCATTACCCACAATCCATCATACCTGTCAAGAGTCTGTTTGAATATTTGAATGTGAATCTATTCCTTAGTTGCTGGAGAATAGTTGCTTCTAGCACAACACCGCCTTCATTTTCTGGACTTCCAGCAGTCATGTTAGAACCATTATAGGTTACAATCAGTTGAATTGTTTTAACCCAATATAAAAAACCCAAACTACATTAAAAAAAAAAACATTAATTAATGTGATTTTCAAATTGTTCGTTGCACTTTCCTTTGCCAAAAACATTTATTTTCAGATAAACATCAATTATTAATGTTTTTAGCCCACACCCACATTTGAGAAACTTTGTTGTTTCTTCCCAGTTTTAAACACAAATAATACTGCATGAGAAATTAATAATTCAGTTCACATTTACATTCCACTCCTTTTGACCAGATTGTGTTTGAGCTCACACCAGCTACCACAGCTGGTGTGAAAACAGCCTCAGGCAGACGAAAGCGCTGGCGCCACTTGGACGGCGATTGACAAAAATAACATCAGTGTTGACATTAACGACAACTAACCTGTTACCCCGCTGCAGTACGCTGTACAGGTCTCCCGAGTTTCAAAATTGTTTTCGTTTCCCTGGCAGCCGCCATAGTTGAATCGGAAACAGTCCCGCTGTAAGGGGTCGTAGTACCACCTGGTGTAACGTTCCCTGCAGGTGCCGGTGTTAGGAATTTCTGTGCAGCGTACTGAGAAGTAGGAGAGGGGAACATTTGGAGTGGGAATATATGTAGTTTAAAGACTATAACAAGTTCTGAATGACAAACGGTTCGGATACCATCTTTAGAAAAACAAAATAAATGAAACTTCAAATCACCTTTTTGTTCGTTCAGTGGAATATCCAGCAGAATACCAAACTTGTTGTCCACTAGAAGGCACACAGGACAGAATCCAAGTTAGCAGGACCTTTTATCTGATGTGCTTAAAGCCCCATAGGCTTGTATGAATGAAAACAAAGTGTTGTTTGCCGAGTCACTACTCACAGTCTTTGCATTTCTGCTCATCTGAGCCGTCGGAACACTGCTGAGTCGAGTCACACTCCAACCCTGGGTCCAAACAGCAGCCATTTGCACAGGTGAATTGCTCTGAGGTACACGGAGCCCCACATTTTTCTGCGACAACATATAGACACAAAGGAAATTATTACATTTACTGCTCCACCCCAACCACTTTAAGGCTGCTGTGTTCCAGATGTTTGAATGAAAACATAAGGTACCATTATCAATGCTTTTACAATACATCCTGTTTTCTAATCGTCGCATTCCGCTTCATAGTTTATCTGACATATGGCGGAAGGTATTTATCTACGTTATATTTCATATGGCAATAACCACAAAAAAAAATTCTTCAATTAAGGGATTTTTTTCATTTGTTTTCACTACTACAGAAACTTTGCCATGCCCTGCTCCGCACGCTCTAAGAAATCTCAGTATAAAGATCTGGAAATAAGTTAAAATACGTACATATGTGTGCAATTTGAGATGGGGTACTTGTAATGAGCACCCAAACAAATGAAACCTATTCTGCAGCTCCATTCACCTCCCCGGAGTGTTACATCTAATTTGAGCTCAATTCAGTTCATTTTAGAACGGTAAATAATTTTGTAGCATTTTTATACACAGCAGCGGCAGTTTTCAGCAATACAAGTCTAATAAAAGTACTGTCCACTACCTGTTTCTGCACACACATGCAGACAGGTAGAGTTAGCTGCTGGACTGGCTGTAGAACATTGCTGGAGTATTTCACAGAAGAAAAAACACAAACATATATGCCAGGACTTAAAGTTTACTTTTCTTCCACCAGCCAGCAACAAAATCCCCAAAGAATATCAATCATAGTCTGTAAATGCTGGTTTTGAAAATAAGCAATTGAATCAAACGAAAGGTGCTGGCAGAGCCTTTATTGATGACCAATAGCATTAATTACTGCAGGCTTAACAGGATATTATGAAGTTTTTCTTAATGCGGTGACAGAAGGGAAACAAAAATCCAATGACCAAAAAAAACACGTTAAGACTAGACTAATATCCTGCTTCTGTGTCGTATCCCACTCACTTTATGTACAGACTGCTCATTTTTATATTTATATATATTTGTATCCATTAAAGTCATTGCCTACTTTACTTTACTTTTGTGTTTTCTTTATTCTGTGCATGGAACCAAATGCAATGTAATTTGTTCTGCTGTGTACCTGTATGGTGGAAACTCTTAATGACAATAAAGTTAATCTTGAATCTTTTTGGCCTCCTCATAAGCCTCTGCTGACAATAAGTAGCGTATGACTCAAACTGTATAATGAAGTACCTTGTTTCTTCGAACCAGGGATTAAGGTGGAGAAAAAACAGAGAAAAAGAAAATACTTATAGAATCAAGCTCCTTCTATGTGAGGTCTGACTAAACCACACAAAATAATTGACCAGAATAACATGTTATATTAATAAGTGTGGCCCCGGCTTTTGCTTAACTGCAGATTAGCCAAAAATGGATCAATTTATTGCCATATTTATTAGAAATAAATTATAAATAATGAAACTACCTCAGATCCATACAGCTAGAATGCTCTCCAGCACCTTCAATCGTCCAATGTGCCCGACTACTACTAAAAACTACATAACCGAAACAAATATGAGCTGATAAAGTTAAAAGAGGAGTGCGGTGAAATACAGATTAGAACATCTACCTTGAGATTCTGGAACTGGCAATCCTCTACCGGATTTAGTCGTTTTTTCTGAAAGATAAAAAAAAAACAAAATGAGATACATGTTCAAACATTTCTTAACACTGATGTCTAAAAAAAATCGCTGACAATATTTAAGACACCATGAGCTCCATTTGAGGACAAATATATCTGGATAGACCATAAGCTCTATTATAGGTAAATGTGAGCAAAATTATACGCAAATCAGTCGTGAAAAGTTCAAATTGGCCTGGAAAGGTAATAATAAAGTTTAAAAAGCCGTTAATGAGACTCACATCTTTAGGGACGGAACAAAGCATTTTGACAAGGTTTACCCCATGTGTCCCATAAAAATGGCTCAGTGGGAGGCAGCGAAGTATGTCGTTATCCCACAGAGATAATGTTGGAAGCAGCACATAACTTTCACCAACATTCACTATTTTCAAAGAATTTAAATGCTGTGCATCCAGAAATGTGAAATAACGGCAAAAGTTTACATGCAACCATAATACTTCCTATTTGTAACAAAAAACAATCATTTAAATTTGTCACGTTTTTACAAATACACATACATATGCTATGAAAAAAGACAGAAAATCACATACCTGAGCCAAAGCAGGCATTTTCGCACTCATTGTTGGTAAGATAGTTGTTGAGATTCTCCCTGCAACCCCCAAAGGTGAACTCCTCACACTTCTCTGAGGCGGCATTGTAATGCCAGCGAGGGAAGGAACCGCGACACGGTCCAACTTTCTTTGGAGCCATACAGTGGTCTGAGTGGACAGAAGATATTATGTTAGGTGTGGTTAAGAATTAACTAGCAAAGCTGTGTGCAAGGACACAGAGTAGCCCCCGCCCAATGCAAAAACTCAGTGTGTGCTGGTGTGGAGAGACCAGAACCTCGGTCATGGGTGAATGTGAGCAAACTGACACGGAAATCACCTAAGTGCAAATGTGCCAAAAATGTAAATATAAGCATATTGAGGAAAGATATTATGGGATACACACCTTTAGAGCCTCTACAAAGCACTTGTGAAGTTTCAGTGACTTCTATTCAATGTATTCTTGAGGGGATTTGAATAAACTCTCGCCCATCAGGGATGGTGGCCCCTTTTGGCAGGGGCGTAACGATAGTTAATTAGTTATACTTAATAATGAAAGTCTTCCGTCATGCCAGTATTAAAGTGGAAAACTACATAAACAGATATATTATCTCAGTGGATATAAATGTTGTGGCATGAACCTTTTAATTCATAAGGGCTCCTAAACTCCAGCCATTGTTTGAGTGGTACTGATTAAATGTATTCTCCACATCGTGAAGTCAAGCATACGTTTGGTTATTGTTGCAATGGATTCAGTAGAAAGAAATAAAAAATAGCACCAACACTCTCACCAAATCCTATTGATGCTAGAATATGGCTTATCAAAGCAGTTTTTTTCTACTCCTAATAATAGAAGAACAATGATTCAAAGTGTAACAGATGAGCTCACTTGATGTTTAACAACGAAACAATTGTTGTTTTTAATCCATAACCCAGCTGAACAACCCATAATAGATTTGTCTCATATCGGATTCCGGATATAGTTAGAATATCTTTAGTAGTGTGTTCTACCTTTGTAGTATTGGTTTCTGCCTCGTGAGTAGACAGACGCATAATGGTCGTCTGATACAGAGAAATGAAACTTTACGCGGTTCGTTTGCAAAGAGGACAATTGTCTGCATGTGGTTGATGAGACATAGTCTAAACAAGGTGCAAAAGGTCAGCAATTTCTACATTTTAAGACATCACAATGAAGTTAAATACTTGGTAACCATAGTCGCTAACTTTTCTTTTTTGCCTTTTCCAGTTTAACATATATATCTGTACTTTTTTCTTCTACACTTTTAAAACCGGCTCATTAACTTAGCAGCTCTGTTTTTTATTTTGCACTGTTGCATGTAGGTTTTTCACAATTATCATCATCTGATCACAATAACTCCAGTTAACCACAATTATTGTGTATAATCCCGAGAATCTCCTCCATTTATCTGTATAAACACCGCCTGTTGAAACCTAAACATTATGTTTCAACGCTATTCCAAAAACATGTCTGGTGTCTGTCTGTCAATCCATAATGAGGTTTTGATGCTGCTGTCATTCTGCTATGAGTGGAGAATTAAATTAACCTTGCAACACAAACTGTTCCAATCTCTAAAAAGTCTTCTAAAGACCTGAACGTCATGGATCATTTGACTACAGGGCTCAATTATAAGAGAGACTAAAATCTTATCAAATCATTATCTGAAATTTAAACACACAGAGGGACATGGTAATTTTGAATACTTTAACATTAGCTGAGCTGCTAAAGCTAGCGGTAGCCCAGAGCCAGAGCCACAAGCCCGGAAGTCCAGGAAGAACGCCGACATGTAACGTATAATGGACTGAACCAAGCTTAAAACATTTCATTTACCTCAAAATGTCATATAATTGGTTTAAGAAACACACTGTGGGGAGGAAGGAAGTTGCATTTATTTCAACAGGTCAGACTACATACACAATGGCAACCATTGTGGCTGCTTCCACTGTAATTCTTCCAATGGGTTTACTGAAAATACATTACTCAATGTGATTTAAAAACTTTAAAAAGGAAAAAAGAAAATCTGCATCGGCCAATATTGGTTTCCGCCTGTCATACTTTACAAAAATCGGTATCGACGCTTGTGACCTCTAGGTATAATATTTGAAAACAATCTATGGAATATTTTTTGAGTTATCGCATTAACACGCCAAATCAGTGGCGGCGGACTCAGTGGTGATGACTATTCCATACTATCCCTGACTTTTCTGGGATATAATGAGAAAATAATGTCCGTATCTTACCGCCAGGAGGAAGTTCACTAACTGCAGTCTTACATCAGGAACGGTGAGCTGCACTTTCACTAACACGCTCTCATCACATTTTATACGCTTATAATACAATCCATTAAATGTTGTGGTGAACATATGGAAGCAGTCTCTGGACCGCACTGAAGCAAATTCCTGGCACTAGTAACGACACAGGCTGTTAATAAGTAACGGGGCCACAGAAGGGTGAAAACTAATTTCTTCTCTTTAACTTCAATCTACGGCCACGAGCAGAAAACGGCTAACGTAACCAACTTGATAACGTTCATTCATGAGGATCATACGTTTTTTCTTGTTGTGCAACCCAAGCTGAAACTGGACTGACAGGTTCCGTTGAGTCGGGGACGGAGAGAGGGAGGGCAGCAGCAGATATGCAGCGAAAAAAACACAAACTGCGACGCTCCAGCTTTCTAAAGAAGCACCAAACATAAATACGCCTTTCAGCTTCAGAGGAAACCCAACTGAAGAGTCACATGACCAAAATATTTCTCAATTGGCCCCCGCTGGATACACTTGTGCAACTCTTCAGAGCGGTTTGTCAAATCTGAGTTAATCTCCTTGTTAACGGGAGCTTTTATCTCTGTGTCTTCATGCTGTGTCGTCAATGAGGCCACAGGAATTAGTCAGACAGGCCTCGACATGTTAGATCACAGCTCCCATGGAGCGAATTACGCATGTGACAAATACCAAACAACAGGTTGAGTAAAAACACAGACACAAATCAAACATTCGTCACAACCCCTCAAGAAACCTGGAATGGACTTACAATGTGTGAAAGCAAAATGTAAAAGAATTTGAATTATAAGGTAAGGCTACAGTCAAGACTCTTCCACTAAAACCTACATTTCAACAATAAACAGGGAATAGGTGACTGTATAAGCCAACAAAAATGTCAACAAATACTGGGTACGCATGACTCATGTCTGCCACTGAAACTCAATCATCCCTTGTGCCGAATGCCCCCCCCAGTCTCTATATGCAGAGACTTAAATAAATCTGAGCCTCTTCTGGAATTTTTTCTTTTATTTGAAAGGTTATAATTTTCACACTAATATTTTACAAGACTGGGCCAACGGTTAAAAAAAAAAAATCCACTCATTCCAAGGTATCAGCCACCTCTCTCCACAATCTTGATACTCACGCTCAGACTGTTCCGGGGTAAGAACCAGGACGGTGACCTTGGTTGAATCGGACTGACCCATGGTGTCGATGACGGTCAGCTGGAACTTGTACACCCCAGACGTCAGATTGGACACAGAGATCTCGTCGTCATAGTTGGTTTTCTATAAGGCAGAGACGGACAGATATTTCTTATTGTTCACAAATTACTTTACGATAAATTTTCAGGGGTATTTTCTTAAAATTCTCACAAAAGAGGCTCTCGGTTAGCATCGTGGAAAGATCAAATTTAAACAACAGTCTCTTTACTCACCTCAAAGACAGCGTAAGGATATGGTGTAAGCATTAACCACTGGAAAGTTGCAATCCCTTTGTCATCCTTGCTCTGTACGCCGTTTAGAGTTACCGAGTCTTGAGGCTGGACTACCAGGTCTTGGCCTCCATTGGCCACTGGTGGATGGTCCGATTCATCTGAAAACACATCGTGGTATCAATGAACGTGTGCCATGGAGAAAAAGAGCTCCTTCGAACGATACATGGGTGAGAAAATACTGCAGCTACAAACGGGACACCTGAAAGGGCAGAAGTTATACACAGAAACCTGAACCAGGGGCCGTGATAGCCTGACGTGAGGGAACATGTTGAGATGATGGTGCCTGCCCCATGATAATAAAATGTATCACAATCAAAAGCAACTGAATTATTTAAACAATAACTTTTCCAAGGTATAATTCAAACTGTTACTTTGGAAATGAGCCACACGCATGAATTTAATAAGGCGACGACCATTGGGAAGGAAATCAAAGGAAACAATTTAGGGTTCAAATTAATATTTCGATATTTTTCCCTTCCCCTGGTGTAACACAATCATATTGCTGAAGAACACAGCAACTTTTTGAGTAGTTGATAACCAGTCATGAGGAAAAAAACAAAACCGGATATGGATCTCTTACTTGGAGGAACATCCACCGCAAGGTAACTCTCGTGAACATTGTCCAGCATGTAACTGATGTATCCTTTCTTCCTGACAAAGCGGCACGCGTATTTCTTCTTGTACAGACAGTCAAACAGAAAGCAGGAGCTGACTAAGCCCTCCTCGGCTCCTCTCTCCATGAAGGCGACATTACATTTGGGCTCTTTGCAGCAGGCGCTCAAACAGTCTTTGTACCGATCCAGCTTTGGAGAGGAAATGAATGTGGCTCCGTCTTTTACAGATTCATCGGCGTCGAGAACAAAATCCTCCCGACCTGTCTTGAATTGGGCTAAACACTCCTCGCCGACCTTCTGGCCATGTGAGAAGCCTAACACTGTTAAGGTGAGGAGCAGGAGCGCTCCCAAATGTCCAGCAGTGAGCGCACGCATTTTATTTTTTTTTATCCCTAAAGTACTAAAAAGGTTAAGGTAAAAGACCACCCACAACGACAAAAGAGGTTAAAAAGTAAAACAAAAAAAATTCACGTATTGTTATTTAAAGAAGTCTTCCAGAAGGCCGCAGAGGACCAAAAAACACTTGACACTAAATTGATCTTCAGTCGCGTGCTGGCTTCAAGCCGTGCGTCCAAATATGGTCCAAGAACCTCCGCCTACGCTCTCCACGCAGATATGATCCTCCACGGGTCAGAAACTCTCATAAGAGAGAGAGGCAAGCCCGTTCGATGTCGACTAACTCCCGAGCAATCGACGACATTGTCCAGGTGAGTCACCTGAGAGACACAGGAAGTGAAATTCCACTCCTGCGGAGGAGCCACGCCCTTCTGTGACCGAGGCCCCAAACAAAAACAAGAGATCAGAGATCCAGACGGAGAGAACGAAAGGAATCTTGGTTATCACGTGAAGACGCGTACAGCGTTGCAAAAAGCCTCACGTTGCTGCTCCAGATTTGAGAATGAGCAGTTCTCCCTCATTTTCCGCTGACAGTAGATACAATCAGACAACATCCGCTTCTGGATGCGGTTCGTCTGCGGTGTGAACTCACTGTAGTTTAACATGAGAACTCAATCCAGTTCCTCCTTACACCAAAAGTATGGGGGATATGAAACAAAACAAAACAAATATACCAAATTTCTGAAGTCATTTCTTTAAATGCTGCCCTTTGCCAGAGATCTCCTTCAAATACGGTCAAACTTTCCCTCATTTTGGAAAATAAAATAAAACATGTTGACAGTTTCTATTACTTCTTAAGAGAGTTCCCTTTTTATTTACATATAAGAATATATACATAACTGCGACTTTGTTGATGCGCTTCGCAGTAGATGGATAAATATCTTCTTATCTTTTAGTTAATTTACTTTTTTTTTAGCAATTTGTTCAAAATATGTTATTAGGAGTGGTTAAATGTAATACATGACATGTTATAAAAGTATTTGAATTGTTACATAGACTAAAAAGCCACTTGGAAATGAAAGACTTAATGAGTCACTGGCACTTTCCGTGACACTTTTGTTACCATGCTTCCTCATGGGTTAAATTCCACTAGTGGTTCTATACATCAGGTCAAAGGAAATATTAACTATGTATTTTATCCATATTTGTGGGCTTATGAAGAATCTCCAGAAGTCGATAAAAATCGTCCTAGGAAATACCATTACGTAAAGTGAGTTAGCTACAGGAAAACAACATTACATGACTAAAAGATAAACCCACAAGGAAAACTACAACAGTAATGTGATTATGTTGAATATGAAAGGTAAAGTGGTGTAAATAAAATGTTATTTTTGTTTTTGATATTCCTGACATACAGTAAAAAAAAGGTACAGTAGCCCCTTATGACTTCTTCTGTTTTTATGTATTTTATAATAACATTTGTCGGACTATCTAACAAAATTTCACATAAAAAAAAGATATATTGGTTATATTGGCAAGCTTTAAATTAAAATTTCATTTATTAAGGCAAAAATATGATTGAATAAGTATATAAGTAGTGAACAGCAGAGTAGTGCATTTGTTATCACAGTTACTTCACAGCAAAGAAGATTCTGGGTTCCTTTGGATTTAAAAGTGTGGAGTTTTAATAACATTATTTATATGTTACATGTTCTCCATGTGTCTGCAAGGGATCCCTCAATGTCAACTGGGATAGGGTCCTTTGTGTGGAATGCTGTGTTTGGTTTACCCCAGATTTGATACTTATCTTCTCTAATAAACAGATCATCACACCAAAGAATATTCTTTCAAAGATATGTGAGGGTCGTAAAGGTGTGGCGTGGCAAAGTTCCGATCAGTCTTAATGTTCCTCTCAGTTAGCAGCGGCGTTGACCTCGCCACTCTCCCGAGGATACCATTTTACTGAGGTGAGAGAGGCATGCTATAGTTCCTTTGATGCTTTCATTGAATCTTAAGTTACTTCCTGAATAAGCTTTTGCCACAATCTGGGAGGAATTTGGAAGGCTGACCGCTTTTGGAGAAGGTTCATTATTTGTTTAAGTCTTCTCCATTTGAAGATCACGTGTATCATTGTGGATATATTGAGTCCCAGAGCCATCTCCCAACATATTGATGTTTTTCCTCATCCCATCGGGAATTTCTATTGATTTTGACAGTGTTCTACTGTTGAGACATATCTTCTCACAAAGTCACAGTTGGTATTATTGGCTCAATAAATACAAGTCTTAATCAACAACCTGTTCTCCGGGTGCTCCTGCTTCTTCCGACTGTTCCAAAAATATAATAAGGAAATAAATTGATGACTAAATTGTGTGTGAATGTGAGTGTGTATTATTGTGTGAGCCCTGTAAACAGCTGATGACCTGTCCCCTGTTCAATCTGCAAAGGATAAGCAGTTAGCATAAATGGAATGGAATTTGAGAATGCAAATAATGAGTATTAACACAAGGAGATATGTTAAGTGTTGAAATACTCTTTACTACTGAAGATGTCACCATTCATGAAGAGTAAGCTGCTTATATACACGTAATGTTTTATATTTTCACTGTCTTTCCTTTCATTTTTGTTGGGTTTTCATTGATTTTATTTTTAGATAGAAACAAATGATTATAACGATATTAAGTATATATTTTGTTCACATTTGTGGGTTTGTGATGTTCAATTTTTGAGAAAACTTTCTAACCCTGTGCCTCTAATGAGAGAGTAACTCTAAGCTTTCTTGGATTAAAAAAAAACACAACATGAAGTGATGCTGCTACTGGAGACAATGGAGACTGTTTAAAACCTAAAGAAGAATTTAATATAATTCTGTTGCATATGAAAGGGGAAATAGAGTATACATTAACTTGATCATTTACCTATCAACTCCTGTTATATAGAAAGAAAATGATAATAATAATCATAACTTATATTTATATAGCATTTTTCAATAGACCCACGATGTTTAGATGTATGATGTCTTTGTATGAGAGCCTTTTTTTAAATGTGCTGAACTAATAATAATCCTCATTATCTCTGTAGCACATCTATTATGGGGTAAAGGGCACAAATCCAGCAGTCATACACATCTGGCACATAACCAAAAAGAATAAAAAGACACTTGATATCTGTTTTTTATATAACAGCAGAGGGGGAAAGTACTGTAACTAAGAACCCTAGTAATTGTTCCAGTACCGTGTTCAGTACAAATTTGAGGTACTTGTACTTTAGCTGAGTATGTTAAGTTCCTGTTAGTTTATAATTTCACTCTTCTACATGTCAGAGGAAATTGTAAAATGTTCTACTCCATTACATTTGTTTGATCGCTGTAGTTGCTTTCAGATTCCAATTTTTCATACACCAACCTATCGCCAAATATGCTGTTGTTTACCGTTTATGGTAAATTGAAGGATTCCGTAATGGATTTGAGAAAATGCTCTTTCTTCTTAGCAGTAAGTAAAGTATTAACATGGGTCTACTAGAAGAGGATTAGGGCCACATATAACTACATGAACATTTTTGGGTGGAATTCTGACCGTATCATCAGAATTCAGACTTTGAACTCAGAATTCTGACTTTAAAGTCAGATTGCTGAGAATAAAGTCAGAATTCCCCCCAAAAATTCTTAAATCTTAATGATAATACTTGCATTCTTTTACTTAAGGAAGTTTCCCATACAGGACCTTTACCTGGAGTGAAGTCATTTTAGTGTGTGGTATTTTCACTCGAGTAAAGGGTCTGAATACTTTCTCCCCTGTTGCGTAACAGAGATGTGTCATAGAAGTTTATGATGGTCCATAAAGTGATTCTTTCACAGGATCTCTTACAGAGCTTTAAACCAGAAGGTGGCAGTATGAGCCCATGTGGCACTTAAAGAGCTGCTGACTGTGAGGTCTTCATCCTATTTTCTCAAAATGTTATAAAATGTGTGTTCTGACTCACATAGAGATACATCATAAAAATATGTTTACAGGCACCTCAGTTCCCTCCTTCACAGCTTTGTTGAAATGATTCATCTTTCATCCAACATTATGTGAGGAGTCATAGCAAAGCTTAGTTATGCACAATTTGGCAAGCTGAAACCGGAAGTGGTTGCTACAATGACGCAATACAGATGAACTGGTTTTCCCATTTAGTCATAATTACTGGTAAACTCACCTGGAATAAGTTAAAGGGGGAAAAAAAATTTTAGTTTCCAAGTAATCTAAAGCTTCCTAGGAATGGGATCATGCACCTGTATCCAACAAGGAAGAATAAAAATAAATTAAATAATAAATGAAAACACTTTAGAGGGCAAAATATTCCTTCATCTAGATTCGAGGTGAAAAGGCCTCTCTGGTCTCTGGTCCATGATCTTTTTTTTGGTTAACTTTTTTTGACATCCTGGCAATGCAGAGTCGCACATCACAAGAGGAGATGAATGAATTTATTTGCCTGGAAAGGTGAGCTGCTTTTGGAACTCAATAATTCACTGTTTGTAACAGACATGTGCATCAGTGGGTGAACATGTGCAGCTATGGCTGATTGATGGTCCCCACCAAAACAAAAGCCAAACCTCATTATGGGATCCGTGGAAACTGCAGAGCTCTGTTGTCTCGACTGTGACGATTTGGCACGGAGAGATAACCATGAATTTTTGACCTGGCTTGGGTGCCACTGTTGATGTTCAGTGTACGAGTGTTGATTGTTTCAAGACCTTTGTTCGACACGTCACTCCCACCAAGCCTTAAACCGGGCTCTGCTATTCATCCCTTATTCATGAATCAGACACCGAGGACGCCTATTTGACTTCAAGGCTTATTAAACGTACACCTGATAATGTCTGTTATAAAGGATATGGCAGCCATCGCACTAGAGGAACCCTGGCTCATCCGACCTGGGGACCCAGCTACTGCTGGATTTGTTGGCTGAACACAGGAGGTCTTATTATGAAAAACCATTTTTTTCATCGTGAAAGAAAATAGGCCTACTCACACCGAGTGAAAATATGGGTTCGATTCTGAGGACAAATCATATAATTCCAGATTAACAAGTAAAAGCCAACCATATATCAATATTAAGAAACATCAGTTAAGCATCGCTGCATATTCCAGGTGATAATCCTAATCACTCGGCTGCTCCTGGGGGTAAAGCCAGAGGGGAGGGATTGGATTCCAACGTTCCCATGTACTGTCACTTCTCTTCTTTCTTTTTTACAACTTGTAATAGGCCGTAATAATATAAACGACATGTTTTAAAATAGTTTATGTATTAAATAGTTTTAAAAAATGGCTTAAATATTAGCCTTTCTCAGCACCCTTGATTGAAATTCACAGAAATTTGCATATACCAGAACCCTTTGTGTAAAAAATGGCTTTTGATTTAGAAAGATCCTAGATCTGTCACTGTCTTGACATGATTACCGTGCTCACTTCCCTACTGCTTCTCCAGTTTTTATCTCTGTAATTGACCTATGCACTCTCTCACCTAGCGTTACAAAGAAGAGAGCAAAAAGCAAACACACACGCTATGAGGTGCATGTCCACACCCACACATTCACAAATGCACGCACAAACTCACATGCAGGCTCAGAGGCATATCTCATTTCCACCATTCTGATAGTGCAGCCAGTGGGGATAGCAGGGGAGGTGGAGGAAAGGAGGGTAAGGTAGAGAGAAAGACAGGGAGAGAGAGAGAGAGGGTGAGTACAAGCTCAGAACCAGAGCCAGCATTGAGAGCACAGACTCTAAACAAGATAGGAGAAGATCGGCGTGGGACCAGCATCCCACAGGAAGAGCAGCGAGAGAGAGGGAGAGTGGGAGAGTGGGAGAGAGAGAAATAGCAGGGGAGCCGGTTTACAAAACTAACGTGCAACAGCCTCTGGGTCTGTGTATGTGAGAGAGAAGGAGCTCAGTGTGTCTCCACAATCCACCTGAGGCTGTGGCAGCCATGGCGTCAGAGCCAAGCACCCAGTCCAGGGTGATGTTCCAGGCTGAGGAGAAAACGGAGGAGCCATCACATCGCAAGCTGGGCAAGCTGACAGTCAAATACAACCGCAAGGACCTGCAGAGGAGGCTGGACATCGAGGAGTGGATTGACGGACAGCTGCACCTGCTGTTTGACTGTGAGGTAGGGAATGGCCACCTCACGCTGACACACTGAGGGAGACGAAGATGAGCAGAGAGGAAGGACTGCTCAGAGTGCCTGTGGTGGGTCACCCGTCATGTGTGGGAGATTAAAGCAATTCAAAGGAGGAGCAGGTGATTTTAAAGTAGCACATTCTGAAATGAACGGATGAATCAGAAATCAGATTAGATTTGACATTTATATTCAAATTCAACATTTAGATGTAATATTTGGATTTAATATTTAAGATTGAAATGTAATAATTAGATTTAAAGTTTAGGCTTTACATTTAACATTTGGATTTATTATTCAGATTTATTAACATTTTGATGAAGATTTAACCTTTAGATTCAATATTTAGATTTAACATTAAGACATAGAATTTACATCCAGCATGCGGATTTAACAGATTTGGGATTAACATTTAACATTAAGTTCTAACATATACACTTAATATTTTGATTGTAATTTAACATTTATATTTTTCTATTTTGATTGAATATTCAGATATAACATTCTAAAGTAGCTGTTCCTGCACATGTGTATCCTTTTCCTTACTGCTGTACCAGCTGTTCAGTGTGAATCATGGTGCAATAGTGATAAGAGGATCATTACCAAGATAGGATGATCACATGAAGGCATTAGGATCATTTTGCATAGATTGCATGTCGCAGCTCTAACAAAGCAACTCTTAGCAACAAATAGCTAAATTTGGAATAAAGACTTTCGGAAGCTGGTTTTTCCCCACGTGAAGTTAAACAGTGTTTGATATTAGACGTAAAAGAGGACTGAAAGCACCGTAATACTTCATTAATAGTGATAAACAGTACAAACAAAGTAAAAGCATGGGACTACATTAATTATGTCCTGCACCCAGGGCTTTATGTCGTCGTTTTGGTGTCCGTGTAAAAGTCCTGTCCCTGTTTGAGGTCTATATTCTCATTGACACATTTATTCTATAATGTTTCTCATTGATGACCTCATTGCACAGGTATCAATCTTAAATATGTACATAGAATTATGATGAGACACCAGTCAGAGATCTCCCTCTCTCTCTTTCTTTCTCTGTTTCACTTATACCCACACACACACACCGACGCGCACACACACTCACACACAGATCGCAACACAACCTTTTTAACTCCACTCTTGTGCTGTGGAATACAATCCAATTATGTCAGAGGCTCCATATCGATTTGCTTGGCATTCTCTGAGGGGAAACCATGGCAACAGATGTCTCATTACCCACATGAGGCAGCATGGCACAGTCGGATCAGGGGCGTCTGTTTAGCAGCGTGAGCTTCCCAATGACAATGCAAATCAGATGAGAACATTACCACCGTTTCATTAGAGCAGGTCGAGACAAACTTTCCCTTTGACTTCTTGAACTACACAGAGACTTTCAGCTGCTGAGGGCCAGTAGCCCCCTCCCTGGGTGCCCCTACCAGAATGTGAGCATACGTCCTGGTCTTTACAGGCCGCCACAGCTGAGTACTACAAATACATTGGTGTAGCTTATAAAGGTTAGGGTGAAATAAAACAGGAGGAAGCACAGATTGTCAGATCCGAAGCCTTTCTCTGTGCAAACATTTGAAGTCGTGCCAGAAACATGAATATTTCACATTTCCTGCAGGAATTCCTGTGACTTTAATGTTCTGGTTCGAGACAAATTCAACAATTGGATACATTTGCAATACAGATAGTGAACGTCTATGTTTCCAAATAGGAGGAATGATGGGATTTCAGAGTGATGGGTTAATACAAGCATGATGCTGCGGGACATCATGTATTGAAGTGGATGCCCACTACTGTACGTCACTGTGATGTGAAAATAAAGGCTTTACTTTCTAGGCGGGATGGACGGGATATTTGCATCAGCCACTTGTGCGAAGATGGTTGTAGCTTGTCCTTGTGGACGGGCCAGTGTAATGAATTTTGCATGCGCTCAAGGGAAGGTTACTCTGTTGGTTCTCAGAGTTTTCCGCGTGGAAGCGTTTACCATCAGTCCTCTGTGTCACCCCCTGAATAATTTAACCGCATGTCTAATTCATACAGGTGCCGGCCTGGTGTGGAATGGCCGCCTTCATTGCAAAGTTCACACTTTTTAAGAAATGATTAACTAAAAACATGTGTAAAGGGCAGCTCTCAGATAGACTCTGAAAATGAAGTGTTATATATTAAATCACGTTTTTGATAAAAAGGTTAAGGTTTAAGAGTTGTCATCATGTTTTTAGCTTTAATTCTCACTTTTGTATAATTGGACAAAAGTATTTAGATCTTAAATTTTGTTTACCCAGCCTACTTTAACTATAAACTCTTGATGTGTCATGACTCACACTGGAAAGTTAATGAATATTCTGACCTGCCGTTCAGCTCGTGCCTCTGACAGGAAAAACGAAAGGTCTGATAAGTTAAACATGGCGTCTTTTCCAAACCGCTGGATTTCCTGGCATAGTTTCCTTTACGTTATAACAGAACACACACGCTGAGGGTTATGCTACTACACTGTGTTTGATGTTGATACCTTGTTCCTGTATTTCTGAGTTACGGCAGTAAAGTTGTTGGCTCAACGTGGCAGATTTCTTTTTTTTGCCAATATTGGCGTAAATAAACCACGATAAAGAAAGAATAGCAGTTAGATGTAAAGAACTTTACAGAAAACTACAAGAATATAGCTGTAAAGAGTGTAACCAAGATTTAAAGGATTAGTTCCACAGTTCCACAAACTACACGCCACAGCTGACTAGTTTAGCATTACAAAAAGACTAGTAAATGACTAGTGACTAGTAAATGACTAGTGACTAGTAAATGACTAGTGACTAGGAAATGACTAGTGACTAGGAAATGACTAGTGACTAGTAAGTGACTAGTGACTAGGAAATGACTAGTGACTAATAAATGACTAGTGACTAGTAAATGACTAGTGACTAGTAAATGACTAGTGACTAGGAAATGACTAGTGACTAGGAAATGACTAGTGACTAATAAATGACTAGTGACTAGTAAATGACTAGTGACTAGGAAATGACTAGTGACTAATAAATGACTAGTGACTAGTAAATGACTAGTGACTAGTAAATGACTAGTGACTAGGAAATGACTAGTGACTAGTAAATGACTAGTGACTAGGAAATGACTAGTGACTAGGAAATGACTAGTGACTAGTAAGTGACTAGTGACTAGGAAATGACTAGTGACTAATAAATGACTAGTGACTAGTAAATGACTAGTGACTAGTAAATGACTAGTGACTAGGAAATGACTAGTGACTAGGAAATGACTAGTGACTAATAAATGACTAGTGACTAGTAAATGACTAGTGACTAGGAAATGACTAGTGACTAATAAATGACTAGTGACTAGTAAATGACTAGTGACTAGTAAATGACTAGTGACTAGGAAATGACTAGTGACTAGTAAATGACTAGTGACTAGTAAATGAACTAGTGTGATTAAACAAAATTAATCTTGCTTGTGCCTCTAAACCGTAACTATTAACATTTCCAGTTTTTAACTAAGATAAGCTAGGCTAACCAAGTACTTGATGAAGTTTCGGTATTTAAACACTTATGATAATAATAATAATAATAATAATAATAATAATAATCAACATACAAGGATGTGGTTTTTGACTGTCTCTTTTAAAAAGTCTGATACATTGTGTGCCGCGTCCCTCTGTGTTGCTCCGCCTCGCCTCACCTTCCCTACAATTTGAACTAATCTCACTATTCTTTAATTAGAAATAGATATTAGTTACAAATAAAGAGTAATAGGGTCCTTCAAGGAAGGCTGGTGTAGGTCACGTACAGACACTCACATGCAAAGAAATAATCTATCTGTTGTAAGATCAAACTGTGCACATGCTAACAAAATGGTTTCTACCTAATCTTGGCACAAATCTGTGTTTACAAGCAGACAAACAAAAAAAAAAATGCTGCTACATTGACCTATGGGTGGAGTCACGGGAAAAGTAATATAATGATCATTAAAGGGGCTGAGATCCTTTCCTTGGCAGACAGAGTGTGTGCAGAAAGAGTATGTGCAGTAAACCTCCTGATTGTCTATCAGCTATAATTTAAATTATGCCACGTACCATTGGGATTATGGATCTGATGGAGGTGAATGTTCGCTTCTGTTTTTTCTCTGAGGAGCTTAAATAAACTCATTGCATTTTATGTACAGTACATTTTCTACTTGATCTTACATTAAAGATTTCCTCCTGGTTGGTGGATCCTCATTTACCATGAAATATATTATACCTCTGTTCATAAACCTTTATGAAAAATATCAAAATTAGTCATTTTTACCTGGGAGTTGCACCGTAGATGATATTAAAAACTACTGGGTAGCATATTTATCAACGCTCTACTTTATAACAGGCTTGCAACTAGTTCAAAAACCCCCGCTTTGGTTGCTGCACTGCCCAATTGACTCATTTGTCATTCAAAAGACATTTTTTAGTAAACTTAATTTATTTTTACAACACTAAGTTAAGTGATTCTGCCATAAATGATGAAAATGGTACAATCTATATTCTATAATCTATATTTCCTTCTCATTCCATATTTCCCTCATACAATATGTCCCCATGGTATTGTTGGACATACTTATTATTATATAACTATATAGTCACATATTATTGCTAATTCAACAATGCCGTTCCTTAATTCTCCCCAGCAGTTAATCCTTTTTTCCATATTAATTTACAATTTAAATGCAAACCCATACCCATATATCTGCACCTACACTCACAAACACACCCACTCACTTATGCACTTGTTTTTGTTACGTTTTTGTAACACTATTACATCACTTGTATTGTTATTGTCTTGTCTTACTTGATTGATTTTTTAGTTCAGGGCTGTGTTGTGTGTCCACACTGCCTCGCCCTGTTCTGTGGTTATGCACAAATAAAGACAAAAAAAAAAGACATCAAAGGAAAGAAGAAAAAAATCAATTTTGTAAAATTTCAAATATACAAAAAGAAGATTTGAAAACGTCACAATAGTCATGCTGCGTCTTTAAAACTATAAAGTTCCGATTTGAAAATAAAGGTCATCGCATGACAATTATAAACATTATTTTTGTAAACTAATGTTTAGACTGCCTCTGTATTTTCTCTCAGAGCTACAAAACTCAGAGAACAACTTTGATATTCATAAATTCCACTATGAGTGCAAATGTCTATTTTAGCGGAGGCTTTTGCTTTTAACTTTGAAAAGTGCTACTGGGACATTTCTGCCCTGATGCCTCATTAAAGGCAAATGTCCTCCGACAGTGATGGTAACTCTAAACAAGCTGAAATTGCCATTAGAAATACTGAAAGGTTAACGGGCACAATGGTCCCTGTATTGATCCTTGATATTCCATTGCGTCCTACATGGTTTTGCAGCAACAGGAAAAAAGAAGGGGCGTTTTCACCGTGAATTGTTAATCAGTAAAATCATCATCCAACTCTGAGAAAGAATGTCCTGTCAAATAATGTTGAAGAAAGTCGAAAAGAAAATATCCTGGATCCACCCTTCACCTCTTTCCCCACTAAAATAAAATGGGTTCTATTCAGCCCAAAGATCCATTCTCCCATTCAGTCAAGTTTACACAATCCTGCTAATCCTGGAAACCAACACACCAACACACCAACACACCAACACACCAACACACCAACAAAGCTACTCTGTAGGTCACATTCCTCCGCCAAGGTCCAGACTCTCCTTTATTTCAATCCAGCCTTGTTCAACTCAAAAGTCACACTCATTGCCGTGTCACAATAATTAACATTATATCGATAATAATAATGACTTACCCCATATGAATATGAATAATATCTCCGACAACGTCCATCCTTTCATTCCCTGAGAAAAGAAAGGAATGTTAAAAATGCCATAGCTCGCAATGTTTAAGAACGACCAGGTCTACAAAGACAAATAAATATGATGACCCAAACGTTGCTTTAATTGAATAGCAGTATATTAAGCCAAATGTATTTATTCTTATCATAAACAACAACATTCTGTTCCATATTTAACTGTATGTTATGAGCTTGTGCATCATCATTTGTGCGATACACTTTTGAATGTGCAATCATTATAATTATTAAGTTGAACAACTGTCAATCAATTCTGCAACATTGTTCTGCTCTTGATTCGTCTACTCTGCTCTTAATATTTTGTTTTTATAACACGTCTTGCTCTTTGCTGCTGTGACACTGAAATATCCCTGCTGTGGGACAAGTAAAGGATTATTTTATAATAATTATTTTGAATAAGGATTGAAATTACTGAAGTGATTTTTTTCATACAGAAATGATGGGTCACTACAAAACGACACAAAACGTCATGAGCGGCGCCTGTTAATCGGGGCCGTAAAAGAACCCCCTGGACTTTAATATCCGACATTCATAAATTCTCGGTCTTAAATTATTGTGCAAACGAATCTAATTACAAACCAAAAAAAGCTCGACAAAGCTTTTTTGGCAGCTTAAAGCAACACGGCGCTGTATTTGTCCTGCAGACATAAGCAGAATCACACCGGGCCCACACTGGCAGAAGTATCAATTAGAAGGGGCACGAGGGATTCTGAAGGTGGGCCCATCAATTCCGCCACTCAGCACTTCCACATTGATTATCTCTCTCCTCGCCAAGAAAGCTGTACAAGTCCCGTCCTCACTGCCATGAAAACTCCCCAACTGGAAAATCTTTCCCCTCAGAAAGAGACCCTCAACTGTCAGATAGGACAGTTGAGGGTCCTGCTGACTCTAGACCTGCTGACTCTAGGTGTGTTGAGCATTCCTTGCAGCGAGCACCCAGTGAAAATGTAGCGAGGCGTGGATTAGAGCTGGAGATGCAGATTGATTACTTTGCTATTCGTGGATTATGTCCAATCTTCTTTTTGAACTGTCGGTCTGTCTGGTTGAGGCAAAAGTTCTGGACAAAGGGGTTTGGATGAGATTAGTGAGACTTCCAGCTCATATGCTAAAATTGTTGCTGATAATTTAACGTGGCTATAAATGTGGGAAAAACTAACTGAGACGAACACGTTAGGCTGAACATTTCAAGTGGAAAATAATCAGTCAGTAATGGCGAGTTAAACGCTAACTAGGTAAAGCCTCCGTGAAACCAGGTGATAGCATGTGGCCTCTACTAGCCTTTTTGTCTCCACCCCTCGGTGCTCTTCATCCTCACTGAGACAGACCATTCAAGAAGAAAAACAGTGGATTGAAATAAGAGTGTTGATTATTTAATCAGTGAACCATTAGGGGAGACGGGGTTGGTTGTCACACTACTTATAACAGCCAAACTAGGGGGCGCTGTTTCCTCATGTTGCTATCAAACATTTAAAGTGTTGTCATGATCATTTCTATTTAGCCATTTTGTGGGAGACACAATTTTCGGGGTTGAGTAACGTAACATGTTGCTGTTCTTTTGTTTGTCCTAAACGTTTTTAGGTTTTTTTGGAAGTCCATAATCGAACACTTAACGCAAAGATCAAAGTACCAGCTTTCATATTAATCAACTTCTCAGCTGCTAGCTAAACACGTGGCAGCTAACGTAACACGTTTGTCAAGAGTTCAGGTGGGAATGGTTGTCTAAATATGAAGAAAAAAAATGACAGTAACACACATGTAGAGAGTGATATATATTTTTTTGTTTTGTTTTTGTTTTGCTTCTTTGTCGGCAGAGTGGTCAGGAACTTCAAAAGGAAAGGGTAGGACGCCGCCAGACTTTCTGCTCTTATCCGTGATGCAGGTCAAAAAAAGCGGTAAAAGCTCCCGGAGAACAGTTTAACACGTTGATATTTGTGAACACTTACCGGTACTCCCAAAAAGAGGACATAGAGGAAAGAGTTAACACGCCATCAGTACCAGTTGACTACTTAAAAACTCATCAGCCTATCAGTCCCCGTCAAAAAAAAGGAGAGCTGGAGAGATAGATTATGAAGGTCTCTGATATATATACTGTATACAATCCCACAACCCTGGTGTGAGACGAGTCGGGCCGGTGCTGATTGGTTCTGACTAAACTATGGCTTTAATAAAAGCTAGAATGTTTTCAACACTGTAAATTCCTTAATCTTATTTGTCAGTACAGAGGATCATTTAAACATGGTTCTCCAAAGGGCCTTCATTAGAATTATATAGGTTTGGTGATTCTTCTCATTTTCACACTTGTTTGGTGATGCTAGCTTAAAAAAACAGAAAGTAACATGTTTTTTCAAAATCCTATTTTTTATTTTTTTTTTACCACAACCCTAAGTACAGGGACAACCAACCCCTTACCCCTTAATGGGATTGGTTTTCACAGCGTGTCAGAGTAACTTTGATGGGTTGATAACTTGCTGTTAAAATAAGTTATAAGAATGATAATACCCATTTCCCGAAACCTTAACCAGGTTAAGGTTTCGGGAACCTGGTTCCAAACTATGCAAAGACGATATGACTGTTGTTGGCTGTTTTTCAAAAGAAATATAGAGAGAAAAGAAAGAGAGAATACAACGTTGCAAACATCTTTGGTTTCGATGAAAAGTTTCCAAAGTCAATGGTGAAACACTGTTGTGAAAACTGAAAATGAAATCCCTATTTCCTTTTAGAAAAATGTCTAGTTTTCCTTTATTCACGAGAAAAATAATTGTTGGAGCAGTCTTTCCTTTGTATTGGACTAGGAGGATGTTTTCTTTATGGATTGGCAAGCAGTTCCACTCAGAAACCCTCAGATGTAGTATCTTCCTCTCCCTCACCATTTTTTGTATTAAAAACACCAGCCTGCATGTTCCGTATTTATAAAGCTATCATTATATTCAAAGGTCCATCCACTGTCACTGTCTCTCAGCCCTGCTTTCCTTGAATGTATTCTCCTCAATCAAAGGTTTGACTCTCTCTGCAGGTGGCAGGAGAACTTTTTCTTCTGCGCCCAATAAACTTGAAATTTGAAACTTCAAGTCATTTATTTTTACTGATACCGCTGAAAGTTTTAATTCATAATCTTATTGATTGTAATTGTCATTACTCTCAATTGTTTGTATTACTTTATTTGTTATGGTATTCTTCTTACTGTTTTGCGCGCTCTTAAAGGTTGTATAAAAGTGGTAGAGCTGTGTATTAGTTTATAATTTATTGTACTGTTTGGACCAATGAAAATGAGGACCCTCCATTAATGTGCTTTCCAGGACTGAGAATAAATAAGTTGAAATGAACGGATCTTCTTCAAACTTTATTACTGTGTGTTTGTTACTCTGCTGAATCCCTTCCAAGCTACTTCGAGTGATTCTGTGAGAAGGTGGACGGTTTCACCACGGCTAATGGAAGGATGCTTAGGGGAAACCCACATTTGACAAAACCTTATGCAGACAAACAGAAGCCATGACAATACAGGAATATTAACCTTAGGTTTTATCTCTAACATTTGTTTTCCACTATTTTTACAGGAGGAGGAAATTCCAGAGTTAGAGATTGACATAGACGAGCTCCTAGAGTTTACAGATGAAGGGCAGAGAACCCGACTGCAGGTAAAACAAGTTAATATTGCAGCTCAATATTATTTACACATTTACACATTATTTACACACTAAACATATTTGTTGTGTAAAGAAACGAAAGGTCAGAAAGAGTTTAGAACCTTTTGACACTTTCTTCAAAGATGACACCTGAGTGTAGAAAGAACTATTTGCAGTGTTGGGTAATAGTTTAACAAGCTCTTGACCCGTTTGGAATCCAGTGTTGCAATGTTGTTATTGAGCCTTCCTGTGTTTGTGCTTTTTGACAGGAGTTACTGCGGGAATGCGGAAAGCCAAAAGAGGTAAGACAACAAAACTATATCCTTAAATGATCAGCCATAACATAATAACCACCAGCCTAATATCATGCAGGCCCACACATGGACTCAAACAAACCTGTGAAGGCGTGTTGGGTATCCGTCTCCCAGACACAATGACACTGGATCCTTTAGTCCCGTAAATTGCGAGGTGGGGTCTCCATGGATTGGACATGTACGCCTTAACATTGCTCAATTGGATTAAAGCCACAACTCATTTCTCAAACGATATTCCTGATGTACTTTTTGCAGCGACACACCGCACATTGTCCAGCCGAAAGAGGCCTCCCTCATTGGGAGTACCGTTTCTTTTTTGTTTGTTTTTTTGCAGGGGTCTACTTTAGACCACCTAAACAACAATGTTTAGGTGGTATGACTCAAACTAACTTCCAAATGAATAGCAGGACCCACAATCCCAGCAGAACCATGGACTTATCACCACACTGCCCACTGACATGATGTGTTTCAACAAGATAATCAATATTGTTGACTTCACCTATCATTGGTTAGAATGTTACGGCGGATACTTGTATGTGAGACTGAAGCATGAAGATGTGACAAGCATCTTAAGATTACACAGAGCAGTACAAGCTGTTCAATTGAAGTTACACGCATAAATAAATTCCCTATCTTCCCCTTAGGATTTCATCAACGGGCTGCTCTACAGGATAAAGGGTCTACGCAAAATGTCAGGTCCCGTGAAGAAATAATGATAGGTCAAAAAAAAAGAAAAAAAAGAAAAGGGACAACATGGAGCCTCTTAACTTCCCGTGCGTTAACTGTTTGGATGTCTGTATGTGCAGTTAACGTGTCTGTGGGACTTTCTTCCTGCCCTCCTTCCCCCTCCCAGGATCAGCATCAATCCGATACCAGTCAGACCTCCAATGGATATTTTTTATTTCACCTTCATTTATGGACTGCTTTAGCATTTTGTCTCCAATAAACCTACCAATAATGCAACTATGAAGAGTTGTGTTGACCATTACTCCGACAGACTGAGTTGTAGTCAATGTGATTAGTTAGTGATTAGTTTTTGCCTGCCTATTTATGTACATATGTGTTTTTTGTTTCATCAACAGTGTTGTATGTAAAAATAAAACTGAATTTTCATTTTCAAGACAAGGTTGTTGCTGAATTATATAATAAAAAAAAAGGGATACTTCTAATTCCCAACAATTCAGCAAATCGACAGTATGGTGTCACCGGGTATTATTCATTTCACAGATACAAATAATTATTCACATTTCCATTATACCCATCGACTTAAAGTACCGGTTAAACTATCCTGTTTAGACTATTACTCTTTATCACTGCTCTAAAACACACATTGGCTGTTAAAGAATGGCTATGCTGCACTGTCAAGAGACAATCATAACATTTCCAGTAGCATGGTTGTCTGCACATCATTCTCAGAACACAAGCTTCTGATTTCTGCTGTGAAATTTTCCACAGAGTGGTGGAAACAAAGGATGTGTTGACATGTTAGGTTAAGGAGTAAACACAGTGGAAGGAAGGTCCATTAAGAATGCATCCATTACCCTCATCCATTTCCTGTCTGTGGTGCGACTCTGACATGGCCAGAAAATGCAAACACAGGAACAGCCTTAATACAAAACTTGATGGAGCAATCCCCCTAGAGGAAAGCATAATTATGATTTCTCCTCAGTCGGTAATGCACACCGATGAAACTGCACTCTGTTCTTCACAGAGATGTGCTTTCGACTGAGGTCTCCATTAGAGAAATTTGTTTGGTTTGATCACATTACTTTACTTTATCTGACACAGAGCCCACCCTGTATGGTGAGAGGGGACATTTCGTCAAGTGCTGAGAAAAAGGCTGACAATTTAGCTGGACAGTTTCTTTTGTGTTGTTGTTAAAAATACGATTAAACAGAAATGAAGAACTACTTTTAGATGTGACGTGGTGCCAAATACCTCCGCATCCTTTTAAATGACACACGAGAACAAGAAAGGCAAAACTTACAGCCAAACTTAGATTACAAAGCCCTCGGTGATTCTTCAAATCCTTTTATATGACTGACAATCCGTGTCCGCTCACTGTATGTTGAAAAAGTTCTAAAAATAAAACAGTAATCAAATGGTGACAAATGCAAAGTGCATCTGAAATGAGGTTTTCTTGCCAGTGGGAAGTAGGGCAACTGACACAAGGAGGCTTTGAGTTTGTTATTCAGTGGGACAATTAAAACCATTCATATGAAAACGGGATGCTCAGTTTTGCTCAAATATCATGTATGTGTGTATACATATACATGCATGTTACATGCATATATATGTATATGCATTATAATGTTTTTCACATTAAACCTATTACTTTATGTATATTAACTCTACGTATGCCAACGTGAATCAAGTCTGTGCAGTAAA
Source organism: Lophius americanus (assembly GCA_037951165.1). Classification (NCBI taxonomy): domain Eukaryota; kingdom Metazoa; phylum Chordata; class Actinopteri; order Lophiiformes; family Lophiidae; genus Lophius; species Lophius americanus. Next base: position 1,760,977 of record JBBDHG010000250.1, on the reverse strand, counting down.
TCGTACGTATTGTTTAGGATTTGTTGAGTGTGTCTGTAAGCTGTTACAGAGAGCAGGAGCTGCTCCTCCTCTGGTCTACAGTTTGGCTTAAAGTAGCAGTTCTGGAATGCTTTGTGAAAAAAAAAAAATAGTGTTCAAATCATTTTGACACTGTCACAAGAATGTAAAAAATAATCAAATGAATTATAATTAAATACTTTTTAATCAGTTAATCTATATTAAACACATATCAATATGACGAGAAGCATTTAAAAGTGTTTAAATGTAAATGTGTTTTCCATTTATTTAGAACAAAAACAATTCTGTTCTTTAAAAAAAACAGCAGTATGACCTAATCATTTTTTTACGGCATAATTTCAGAGAAAACACTTATTATTTTCTTAAGAACATTTTCCCAAGCCAAGAATAAATTAATCTGAGAAAACAGAAACCTATGCTGTCCTCAGGAAATGTATTCCTGTTTGCTGTTCTGAACACACATGGTCCATAACAACATCTCCTGCTCAGTTTTAGTAATTCATTCTCTCATAGATCTCCTCTGTGTGTGTGTGTGTACACACCTGCACACTCACTAACTGTACTCAACATCTGTGCTCTGAGTGCACTCCACTCTGCCTTTTCGTTCGCTCGAATCAGCATGGCGTTATGAAGGAGATCAAATGACCCACTTCACTCACACCTTGTCCTCTATCATAATCCAGCTACTGTGGGCGTAATGCGCTCCCTGACGTCTGAGGTCACAGAGTACAATTAGTAGATAACTTGGGTTTTTTTGATCGGATTATTTTTTTCTATACTTGATTAATCATAATAAATGTGTTATTTTGACAACTAAAACATTTTATTACCAATTATAGGACACTCAAGTCTAAAACACCTAACCAGACAAAACCGACACCGACAGCAGCATCATGTCTTCCGTTTCTTCTTTGGCGCACTGTAGTTAGAGGTGCGGTGCTCCATTCTGTCATATTTATCATGTCCTTCCCTGGGGAAATAATGGAAAATGGATTGATAATTCATCAGGCTAAATACTTTATGTTCATGCTGCTTAACAGTATGGCAGCAGTCTGCCTGCACTTTATCTGGGTCGTGTTATGCCTTCCAGATCACAACCATCTTTCTCGAGTGAAGGTAAGCTGAAAGATCAAGATCATTATTAGATAGATCATTGTGAGCTTATCTTACCTGAAGCAGCGGTTGCAGTACAGATCTCCATCACAGGTGTGACAGCGAAGGGTGGCATCTTGGTTACAGATGCAGCACCATGGAAGCTCGTCCTCATCACTGTCTGATGAATGATGTGCGACAGCAGCTGATGGTATCCTACTCTTGACCGCAGGAGGCTTAAATAAAAAATGAAATAAACGAGGGATTAAATGTTATTCTAACCAAAGAACTTAAGTAAAAACTATGAATTAGTTCTGGCAGTACTGCTTTTTGAGAAGATTTTTTCTTTTCTGTGTTCTTTGGTCCACTCTGTTCTAAAGGTATGTTGTAGCCACTAGCTTCATCCATTGTGGCCTCTTCAGAAAGCTGTAAGAAAAAACAGAAATATTGGAACTTCAGCACATGTCCTCTAATTCAAATTAATAACTATTCTAACGGCAAAATAGCAGCCTCTTGTGGCCTACTGAGCTGGTCCAGGTTACTTCATATAAATGTTTGTGATAAACACTCAGGAGAAGTTTGGTCTAAATTACAGTATTAACTTTAATTAGCAGTATGCCACAGACCTGTTTTAACACTCTCATCACAACTTCGTCCTCAGTCTCCTCATCACTGTCAGGATGCTGGAAATCCTCCATAGTAACTAGAAGTGACCAAACAAAACCACAATTAAAGGAATCTCTAAAGTATTCACACTTCCGTCATGGCAACAATATTTAAAGCGTGAGCTCTTATCATATTCCTGGTGTGAAAGTAAAAATAATTCAAAGTTGTTTGCATATGATGTACCTTTGTCTGGGTCCTGTCCTTTCAGCTGTGCCATTCTCTTAGCCATGTGGAGGACTTGATTCTGGTTATGCTGTTCCTTTTTCAACTCCTCCATAGCCTCTTCTAGAAGACGGGCCTTATCAGCCTCCAGCTGCCTGACTGCCTCCTGGTTCTCCTCCAAATTCTCATCCAATGCCACTGCATCGCCCTTGTTCAGATCATTCATACGGCAATCCATACCTGCAGGGGGAATAAAAGGTTGAATTATATTTAAAAAAGCCCCACAAGAGCTGAACCAAGACAGATTTTGATGCTGTATGCCATTATGATTGCATAAGACCATAATATGACCACATCATTAATTATTGATTCAATGTGGGAAAAACAATGAGAAGATGTCTTACTGGATTCAGGATTTGATTGCTGATGATCTAAGGCAACTTCATCAGCCATCTGAGTGAGGAGATCACTGGCTTGTTCAGTCTGGGTCCTATTATCTGGAGGCTGGTGCACCTGCACAGATGAGCAGACAAGTAGATGTACATGTGCACAACCATAAAAAACTATTTAGTGTGCAGGCCCTGCATGGTGGCATAGTGCTATTGGTGATTCACAGCAAAAAGGTTCTGGGTTCAAATCTACCCAACAAACGGGGGCCTCTCAGTGTGGAGTTTCATGAGATTCCTGCACAGGCTTCCTCCCACAGTAAAAAAAAAACATGCAACATCGGTGAATTGTTGGCTCTAAATTCCCTGTGGGGGTGAATGTCTGTCTCCATGATAAACTGGATATGCCCTGTCACTCGCTTAACTGGGATAGGCTCGAGCCCTTTGCGACCCTACATTAGGATAAGTAGTAAGAGAAATGAATTGACGGACATTTAACATGCAGTTGCTTCTAAATAGCCTATGAAAACAAGTTGTACGAGTGTTTTCTTACAGGAGGAGGAGCTTTAGATGGTGGTGGTTGATCACGTAGCCCTGCAAGACGGTCTTCCATCTCCACTAAAGAAGGCACTGGTTGGCTGGGAGCTTTCAGGGCAGCAAGACGAGACTCCAGGTCCTTTTCAGATGGGATAGACTCTGAAGAAGATGTAAAAACATACTATAGCTTTTGTCAAAAGAGAATATATATCACGGATGCATGCTTCACATTAAAGGTCCAGTATGTAAAATTTGGCCAGGGGGAGGCGAAGTGTGGCAGCCCGGAGGATTCAAGTCGGCCCAGCTGAGGATTCAACTCTGCTCAGCTGAGGATTCCACTCGGCCATCAGCCTCAGAGGCTTGCAGATGAGTCAAGTTCAATCCTCTGGACTGCCGGAGGATTCATAAGTGCTCCATTGATTTTTCTTATTCCAAATAAGTAGTATCATCTTTTTGTCAAAATCCAGCAACAACTTAAAAAGCCAAGTCCCTCTCTGTCTGTACCAACATGACAGAAATCAGAACGGTCCTATGGAAATAACAAACACACAAAAAACATTAAAAAAATATTTTTGCATTCAGCTGAATGTACAAAAAAAAAAATAAAAAGAAACCTGGTCATGCATTCATATTCCATTTATTCAAAGAGATATCCCTAAATACCCCCCTATAACTAACACGCTGAACCTTTAAAAATGACAGTTGGTTAAAAAATAATTTTTACTTGGCATTGTGTCCTCCTTCAGCTTTTGAAGTCTTTGAGCAATAGCTTGATCCTCCTTACTCAGGCCTTTAGCTGGTAGATAGCCGGCTTTGCTTTTTTCGTTGCTCCCATGAGCAAGTGGCTTTGTCAACTGAGGCTGCTGTTTTGCCTCAAACGCAGCGACCCGTCTATGAAAGAAACACATGAACTTTATATATTATGGAACTGCTATGTTAAAAGTTAACTTGTATTTTTTTAATTGTTCATATACTGACTTTTTGTAATTTTCAGGAGGAGACCATTTTCCAGCACTGTTTGGAGATGCACCACTAAAAATTAGGAGATGAAGATGAACAAGATAGTGTCAGAATTCTAAGTAACAATCACATGGATATTCTTTTGTATGGAAGCCCATTTCTGCAGATGTGAGAAACTATTGGCGTATGGAAGAAATCACATCAAGAAATCTGAAATCATAAGGATACCCCTGTACTGTACACAGGATGTGTGATACAGAAATGTTACACGTCTGTTTGATCAACATTAATATGTCAAGTAATATTTAATCCAGATCAGTCTTGCATCTTATACATGTTACATTAAATTATCTTGGTACGAAAACTCAAATGTCTCCACCACGGACTACGACCTGTCACATTTAAAAAAATATGAATTTTTTTATTAATACATTTTCATAAAATAACCCAAATAACTTTGGGCCTACATTGATGTGTTTTTCTCCCACTGCAAACCAGTCAAAGATCCTAAAGACTGTAAACATATTATTACAGGATGCACGGACAGCCATGGGTTTCACTCCAAGAGGTTAGATTATGCCTTTAATTACTTATACAAAAAAGTGGTGGACAATAATAGACCTTACAGATGCTCCTGTGTTACCAAGGCAACAGAAACGCCCTGGAGAGCTTACTCACACACTCCTTAGTCCACCAAATCAAAACAGTACTTCGTTTTAGATCTACTTGTTGGTGAATGGGGAATGTGTGTTGAGCTGAAAGGAGAGAGTCACTTCCCACCTTCTTTCTCTGAGGGGGCGTTTCAAATTGGTTGGGCCAGACAGACCAATATAAAGTCAGTTCCCACATTAAATGTTATAGATAATTATTTTGAGATATGACATCATTATTTTGATATACGAGGTCATTATTTTGAGATAATAAATCACTAATTGTGACAGTAAGTCATTATTTTTGCTAAAGTGAAGTTACTGTAACGACCTACAGCTTCTTTCCTTTCTTTTTTTTTTTATCAATACCTTGTTGGAATTGGGCTTCCATAGTTTTGCATGAAACGGGCTTTACCTTGTCAGATTACCATGGCACTGTTTACAGACCTTCTGCTGGGTATTGCCACAGCGAGGCACCAAAGCACTGAAAGTCAAACAGCTGGAGCAGAAGGAGCGGCCGCAGTGCTTACAGCCTAGCTGTGAAAATAGGACAGTTTACTTCCTTCAAAAGCTGATTGTGTGTGACATTGGCTGTCTGATACTAGCCGTACATACTAGGATCTTACCTCCTTCTTGAAGAGAGTGAACTTTGACGCACAACAATAACAGCGGTTGTCCATGTCGGGACGTCTACTGGTACATGAGATGGACGGACAGCTAATAGTGGCTCATATTGCTCTAACAAATAAAAATAATATAATCGAACCCCAAAACAGCTAGCTACACATTTAAACCTGTCAATGTTGCTATATGTGAACAGGAACCATGCCGGAAGTTGACGTGACGCCTTTCCCGTTTTCCTCCTATTTTTTTCCTCCAATCAGCTTTCTCCAAATCGTCTCGCGGTCCTTGTTCAAAACATAGAATCAACCGCTGAGCAGCGTTTTTGCAACAACGCTGCAACCGAAATAACGTCAGAGGTGTCTAAAGAAAGCTCGAACGCGGTATGGAAAAATAACTTTTCGTGCATCTTTTATTTTTTATCGTATGAAAACGGCAAATTCTACATATATCGACCACAACGACAAAAATATCGAACGATGCTAATATTAGTTAGCTAGTGTTAGCTGGCCACTTCCTGCACAAAGTGATGATTGAAAAAAATTAATCGTAAATTATTTAACCAGGGAACTGTGATCATCTCAGTTGTCATGGCTGTAATATGATGGTTAGAAAAGGTAACTCGGCAGGTAATTTGATATCAGATCCTTCGTTAGTGTTATTTTACTATTCCCCTAATACAACACGGTTCACATTGCCTGGTTTTACACTAAGACTGCGATCACACTGCAGGAAAATTGTGGCCCAACTCGAATTTGCTCTCCACAAACCACAGGGCCTCTGATCTTTTCCAATCAGATTTTGGCCACTTTCACGTGGTGTCCTAAATGAGATGGGTATGACGTCTACATTCAGATCAAAATGCAAGTGACCTATTTCCCATGGAGCATGCTCGCATCAATGTCAGCAATGGTAGTCAATATCGAATATGGAGGCAATGGCAACTGGGAGACGAAGAACTTTGAAAAACAGTTATATTATTATTGAATAATATTATAGGTTATAGACCACTGTTTGGATGTTCATACTTTGAATCATAGGAAAATATTATACCATTCCATAATTTGCAAAATGCCACAGTGGAGAAACAGAATGTTGCATAATTTTATTGATAAATTGCTTAAAGGATATTCCATTCGCAAATACTGACATTGGTGAGAATAAGCAGTTCTAGTTCAGTGAAAAAAAACATTGTAGGCAGAATAAGGGCAAGATTAATTTTAGAATGAATTAAGTGCACTTAACTTTACGATTGTATGTCTGTGTGTCAGGCACTTGTTTCTTCTAATTTCCGCAATGGCTGAAGGAGGAGATGTGGAATGGGAGCTATGCAAAGAAAACATCCAGCCACTGCGGCGGGGCAGAGCCATATCAGCCTTACACCAGGCACTTAGTCAACAACAGGATGGAGACAACTCAGCAATCAACCAGCAGAGACAGTACGCATAGTTTTAAAAATATTGCCCCTGAGATTTTTTATGGTGATTTCATTTGACACCTCTTTCCAAGATAAAGGAGGTTTTGTGGCCCTTTGTTTCTCCAGGGCCTTTGAGTCTGAAGTGCGGATGTATGATGGAGACGATCCACTTGATGTCTGGGATAGGTAAGTCAGTTATTTAAAAATTAAGGTTTGACAATGTCAGTGGTGGACAAAGTATTCAAATCCTCTACCTAAGTAAAAGTATTAATACCAGAATGTTAGATACGCCACTACATATATCCAAATAAGTATATTCAGCATACTGCACATAAGGTATCAAAAGTAAAAATAATCAGTATGCAACGAAGTTGTGCCTCTCAGTACCTTCTATTATACAGGGTATGCATGTTTTTTTAACACCAACTACAGTAAATTGCTATATTGCTTTTTCCGGCTGAAGATATTATAGGTTGAGGTAAATTTTACTACTTAATAATGTTGCACTCCTAACTAATTTAATCTGGAAGATCACAGTAGCCTGTTTATAGTATCACTGACCTCTTATAACCGCAATCTGCAAAAAGTCATCTTTTCTTAAGGTCAGCCAGTTTTCAGCTTTTTCCAAACAATCCTAACATGGTTCATGGTCTTTTTCAGGTACATCAAGTGGACAGAACAAACCTTCCCTCAGGGAGGGAAGGAGAGCAACCTCGCCACATTGTTGGAACAAGTTGTGATGAGATTTGCAGAAGAAATGAAATATCACAATGACCCTCGCTATGTTGACCTATGGATCAAATTTGTATGCATGATATTTTAAGCTTGTTACGTTCATTCAGATTTGACAACCTAAGTGTCATGAATAACGTTTTCCATGCATGTGTGCCACTAGGCAGAACACTGTCCAGAACCTTTGGAAATTTACAAGTACATGCAGGTGCAGGGAATAGGAGCAACACAGACTTCTTTCTACATTGCTTGGGCTGAAGAATATGAGAATCGGGGCAACTGTCGCAAAGCAGACCAGGTCTTTCAGGAAGGACTCAAGAAATTTTCTGAGCCATATGATAAACTCTTGCAGTTTCACAAGTATGGGATTATCTAATTAGGTTTGAGATATTGTTTGAAAAGACAGATTATTATCATAACAATTTCTATTGTGTTATTTGTAGGGCTTTGCAGGCACGTGTGTCCCGACAGGTGATGATGGCTGTGGAGGAGGACGACGATAGCGACAGTGAGCCTGAGAGAGTCTCTCTCGCTGACCTCAGACATAGAGGGAAGAAAAAGGCCATTGCCCCCATCAGCAGAACCGGGTCTGCAATCAAAAGTACGAGCACGTGTTTTTTGTTTTTGAAATACTGATTCTACTGCACCTTTTAATATGTGCAATACCATTAAAAAATGTTATATGTTGATGTTTTGTGAACAGGTATCTCTGGAGGCCTGAAGACACCCTGTGCTGCTGCGCAGAGTAATACTTCAAACAATCAGTTTCGGGTTTTTGATGAGAACAAGACTCATAGCGCTGTCCCTTCAGAGCCTAAATTGGAGCCATGGGTGGCCCCTCCCACCTCCAGAGCAAAAGAGAACGAGCAGAAGACTGAAAGATGGTGTGACGTTAAGGTATGAGGCCATCCAGTGTTGTGTTAGTTTATTTAAAAGTATGATATTTAACCCAATGATATGCTTTTAATGTATGCTCCATAGTTGCCCCAGAAGTACAAATCTGGACACAAAATTATGGCCCCACCGCCTCCTAAACCTGCCTTCCAACCATTTGTAGAGGAGTCCGACCAGCCTCCAACAATGTGAGTGACAACAAGTCTAATTTTAATCTGCATTATTGATTCACTGCTTGTACTAATAAGCAACATATTGCTGCAACTGATTACTGGCACTAAAATGATTGACCGAGTTTCACACTTAACTGTTACAGAAATTCCTTTTTGATAATTTGCTGCCATTCATATTCTTTTAAGTTCGATAAACTTCATGTTTTCTAAGAAAATGCTCAGATAATGCAATCTTAGGCACTTTGGGTGCTGGCCAATAGACAGTTATCATGAGTTTGGGTCTTTTAATAAACTACTGTTCATTTAAGAATTGTGAATAGGATATTCGGATTCAAGATTGTGAAGGACCAGGGTAAGCAAAAACTTGGAGAGCAGATAAAAAGTGGAAAAATAGGGGATTTATTTACCCAAAATATGTACAATAATTAGGGTGAGCAATAAAAAAACCCAATTTGACAGAATGAATGTAATAATTTTAAACAATTTCTCCGGAGTAAATTTGCAAACTAAACAAACTATAACCTTAACAAAACGGAGTTCTCCACTGACAAATACATAAAACGAAAGCCAACCCATCATCTCATATCTGCGAAGTTATATACTATGCGAGCCAGTCCCTAGTTGATTGCAGGGGAGAGAGGGCCTTCATCTTCTTCAGCTGGTTGGGTGATTGTGAAGAAACACCCCTCTGGCTGGAGCAGGTTGGAACAGTCAGAGGCGTAAGCTCCACCTTCTTAAGATGGTAGGATGCAGCTGCTCAGTCTTTTGACAGTTTTCCATGAAGAGGTTGGAGGATACCAGATACTGACAGGAAAGTTGTTTTAAACATTTGCATTAACATTTGCATAAATATCCTTAATTGCGTGCACACAACCGAAAAAAAATAAAGCAGATGTTTATAAAAATGTTTATCATGTTTCCTGATTAATTGGACAGAAAGCATCACCTGTTCACAGGTGCGGGTGGGGGTGTGGCTGTTAGTGGCTTCCCCCACGAAGATAAATACAATCTGAAGTCTAACTGGTGACTTGCTTTGAAGTCATGTCTGTGATGTTTATAAAAGGTGCTTAATGACATCTTCCACCTTCTTTGCCGTAGGACTCCATGCAAGATCAACCCGGCGGTAAACAACGTTTTATCATCCCGTAAGCACTGCAGAGAGGAAACCCCTCTGAAGAGACTACAGGAGCACCACCAGCAGCACAAAGAGACAGAATCAGGGAAACTCCAGGAGCAGAGCATGTTCTGTAAAGAGCTGCTGCTCAGCGGAGCCACGGAGTTCTGCTTCGAGGAGCTGCGTGCTGAGCGCTTCTTCAAAAAGACGACGCATGAGAGAGGTCCAAAGGATCAAGCTTCTGCCAGTCATGGTACTTCATGCTGATGCAGCCGAGTCTATATGGATTCTTTTCCTTAATTCAGACGCGACTTTTATATGCAAGTATCATGTCATACTGTTACATGTTGTTTCCCCTTATCTCTCTGTAAATATGTGTTTGAAAGAGATTGATTTGGTATGCTGTTTCTAAAAAGAAAAAAAAACCTATTGTTAAAATTTGACAAAAATAAAATCTGTGTTTCATTTGTCATGTGTTTATCAAAATGCATAAGTTAGACCAAGTAAATACAATTAAATCCTGTACAAAATACATAAGACCTACGGCAGCTGGGATACAATTCCACAGAACCTCTGAAACAACACAAACAGTTCTCAGTAGTATTTTAGGGAGTACCGGGTTGATGGTATTTTGTGTTTGCTCTTTGTACACATGTCTGTCATACTGTTATTCACACTTACAGTATACTCCATCTTGGTCCATTCATAATTTCTTTCTTAAATTAATTATTCTTAAGAATAGGGTTTTTTCCTTACATGCTGCATTTGATCTAGCTGAGTTTTTTCCTCAGACTATGAGGTTTTGGTGCAGATCCAACATTAGAGCTTGTCTCTTTCGATGTGGCTCTACTGGGCTTTGAGTCTCAGTCTGAATGAAATGTCCCTTCTAGACATCGATGTTCAATAAACTAGTCAGAATGTCTGGCAGGATATTCATGAATCGTGTATTTTTTCGTTGTCATGAATGTAGTAATTGTTGTTTTTGTGTGGAGCTTATCTAAGGATTGTGTTTTGTTTTTTTTTTCCAATGGAAAGGTCATTTTTAAGGTGAGTCTGAAGAGTGTTTTTTTCTCGCAAAGTATACATACTAGCTTCACCAACGTCACAAAATCCTTAACAACCATGATAAGTCTTGCCCTCTGATTTATTGAATTTAATACAAATTTTATTCAGAGTGGTTTCCATGGAAACGGAGGACACTTCAACATCTGTTACTGCCTTATCAATATTTACACATGATAACTTTGTTATAAGTTTTGACCATAATTAATACATCTTTATCTATTTGGTTTCCATGGAAACATGATTCTGAATGTTAGTGACCCTGTATGGAGTTTATCTAAAAGCTGCATTTTATTTTCTCCACACGTTACACATACACTATATAGTATTAACAATAAGTAGATGAGCCTTTTGAGTACGGAAGAGCAATAATAATAATACATTTAATTTATAATGCACTAGGGCCATATATGACAATGTGAAGTGACTCTAATCTCAGACTTCTGAATTTGATTTCAGAGTTGTGACTTTAAACTCTGAATTTTAAAAGTAAATGATCATGAAGCCCTATTGTGAGACCAAAGACAGAATTCTGAGTTTAAAATCAGAATTAAAAAAAAACATTTTCACGTAGCAGTATGTGGCCCTAATCCTCTCGGGTATTTAATTATAGCATTTTTCTACAAATGTGACTCAAATATTCCATTGAGAGATGATTTGAAGTTGCTTATTTTCTGGGTGGATGTTAGGGAAGGAATTTGTCTTTAACCAGATGAGTCTGGATAAGGAATACCAACATTTACCAATGAAAATGTTTTTATCAGGAAATAATGCATTCAGCTGATGCAAAAGTTAACCCTTTTCAAGGAGTGGTTCACTGATTAAAGTGGGTGTCTGGGTAAAGCTCATCCACTGGGATGATTTGATGCAGCTCACAGGGCAGGACTCCGATAAACTGCTTGAAGATAGGTGGTTGGCTCATTAGCAAGTGAAATCCACCCTTTGCTGTGGTGAGCAGCACAAGCCTGAAGTTCTCCCTGAGAGGTCATTACATCTCAAGGTACTTGTGATAGAGAGTGTTGCTGCTTAAACCTGGAGCTCAGTGGTGGACACAGACTTCCACACAGAATTTCACTTTGGAGATATGACAATGCCGGCCAAAATCCTCTCAACTGGTGAGTCCCAAACTGTCAAATATTGGCTTACAACTGAGAGCAGCTGAAATTTGGTGATAAATGATAGGCAACTTGATGCACTCCCACATAATAACACAGCATAACCACATCATAATGTATCCTCTGTGGCTTGCTATTTGGCAGTGCTTATTAAAAGCTCATCCCATGGAAGAAAGCACCAGAAGAAAGTGACTCCAATAGTGCCTCAGACAGAAAATCCATAGCTTTCTCTTTCTGCAGCCGACCAATGGTAGCTACCTTTCCCAGATGCACTTTGGACAGACCCTCAGAGGAGAGCTTTTGTCCAGTGCTGTTACTTTGATTGACCAGAACACACGGCTTTGTGTATGACCATGTTTCTGAGTCGGAGCTCGTAGCCTTTTTATACAGTTTTTATTCACATACACCAGCTCACAGCAAGTTCGTCCTTCAAGCCACACAGTGGGTATGCTGGGAGGGAACTTCCTACAATTTGCAGCAGCAGATCAACAGTTCGGAGTGAATTGTATGGAAGATCAATGCTGCCAGAAAAAAGGAAATGATTTATTGAAAGTTTTGTCTCAATGAAGTTAACTCTACTGACAGAAGCTCAAAATTGTTACCTTCTGTATTGTAACTTCAATTATTAATTGATATTATAGGTTGCTGACCCATGGCGGAGATATCTGCCCTCTGAGTGCCCTCTTGTTCATCCAAGTGTTTGTAAAGAGGAGAACTCCATGGGTTTTGAATGGATTTTCATCACATTTTAGGTAAAGGTGAAGCCCGTGGTGAAGAAGAAGTGATTTGATTTTGAGGCTTAACTGGAAGATGGTTTTATTCCAGGATTTTTTTTCCCTTCCAAATCATACCATGGTGATGCCAAGTCCTTCTGTACTCTGCCACTAAATGGTTTAGTATGATGATGATGATGTTCCTCACATAATAAACGGGCTGGAGAGAAGTGTCCTCTTCGTGCCAAGTAAGTAAGTCAGATTTTTTTTTGGGAGGCGGCAAGCAGTTTCCATGTTAGCCTGTTACTGCCTGATAAATCTGGCAGTAACTTGAACCCTGTTGTCTTAATTGTTACAAGCTTTTAACCTTTTTTCTTTCCCCAAAAAATGATTTTTCCAACAAACTACATTAGCTATCTCTGCGAGCCCCCCCCCCCCCCCCCCCCCCCCTTCAGTCCTTGAACAATGAACCTTGAACAATACAAGGATTTGCAATGCAAACAATTGATGCAGTATCATTTATGTTGCCCCGGGGCTTTCATTTTAATGACACAGTGGTTTTCACTTTTACTTGTAAACGAGAGCCCCTCTTTACATTGCAACCTATTCTTTCACCATTTATTCAAATGAAAGGTCACTCTTTACTGGAGCATCTTTAGCATTGTAATTAATCTGACATTCGAGCCGCATATTCATCTGAATAAACCTTTTAAGGGCCGGACATTATAATGACAAAGACTTTCCCTCAGAACTCACCATGACATTTTTAAATAAAGCAAATAAACCTGTTATTACAGAGATATAACACATTAAAAAATAACACCAATGAATGAAGATAAAAAAAAAACGTTAAATAAAACACACACACACACACACACACACACACACACACACACACACACACACACACACACACACACACACAAACACACACACACACACACACACACACACACACACACACACACACACACACACACACGTGACTTATTGTTATTGCTTATGATGAGGATGATAAATATTATTATTTTCATTGTTATTATTGCCCAAGCCCTCTTAAATAACATACTGCCTGATTAATTTAGGTAAAGGCTTTATTTTTTAATCATAGGTGGATTTCTACTATTTAAGAGGGAGAAATAAAGGGATGTTTTTAGAGGAGTTTACACACGATGTTAAATATGAATTTGCTGAGTTTGTTAAAAAAGAAGTGGATTTTTGTCCCTTCCAGTTTCCCTTCATACTGGTCATGCTGCAGCTAAGTAAACAGGTCTGATATTGTGACAACCACTGTATGTAATGAAAGACATATAAGAGACCTGGAATGTTTTTCTGCTGTTTGCAGGGAAACAACTAATAAATATGTTGTGTCAAGCATGAAAGCATGAGGGAGGGGTCATGTCTGCTACACCCCAATCGGTCAATTTGTCCTTGTTATGCAGAAAACTTCAGTGGAGCGCTTTTCACTTGAGTTTACTGAATCTTTGAGGAGGAACATCATTATTTAAGCCTGTCGCAGCACTGCTGCTGCATGCATAAATCATTTTAAAGCACTATGTCTTACATGTATTCCTCAAATCTGCTTCACTCTGCATGCAATTTCTGCACGACTTGACTCTAATACATTTTCCTGCTTTTTGTCTGGTCTTAGCTGCTGCATGAATAATTCAGGAAATGATTGTGGTGAAAAGAGAGGGGAACATTTCAGTCAAATAATAAGGATGTTAGACCGGGGCAGTGTGGTAACTTCAGCTTCTTGTGCCTTCATTTTGTACTTTTGAGCAACTCAAATAACACTGTCAGGGTTATGATTGCACCCTCCACAAAAATAGATCCATAATTCTCCCCATCTACACACACATATATAAAACAGGCCCTCCGGCCATCTGCCATCCCTGACCCCCTCATGGCATGGATAATGTATGATGGAACAGAGGCAGACTAGGTGATTACACCACCCTCATTAGAGACGGAGGCTGGGGTGGATGGGGTGTAGCGGAGCCTCTCCTCTCCTTACTGTCACTGGAAACCATCTTTAAAAAAAAAAAACACCCACACATGCACACGTTGCTATCAAGTCTTTCGCAGTCCAATTAGAGAGTGGAGGCGGAGAAAGAGGGAAGTGATAAAGAGAGAGGGAGGGGAGAGTGTGTGTGTGTGAGAGAGAGAGAGACAGAGAGAGAGTGAGAGAGAGAAAGGGAGAGAGGGGGATGGAAGGAGCTGTATGGGGCCATGATATTCGCCTCTCCTGGATGCTGCCTTTCCTCTTCATGGCTTTGTCCCTCTTTCATACGGTGTCCCCAGGAGCAGGCACCGTTACTCGAACCAGCACTCAGCCACGGAGCCTGGGAGGATGAGTCAGCCCCAACAAAGAGCCTTTGAGATGGCAGTGTGTGCTTCTGCCTGGAGGGAGGAACGCATCCGGCTCTCCCAGGCAAGCGGCAGCCTGTAGTGTGAGCTTGCTTGAGAGCCAGCCCTCCTCAACGTGGGTGCATGACAGGGAGAGAGGAGCTGTATGTTGTGTGTGAGTGTGAATGTGAGTGAGTGGTGTTTATTAGTGTATGATCACAAACTGGCTTCCAATCCTTCCTGGAGGAGAGAGGCTCTCCTCTTCCCCAGACAGCAAGGTAAGGGGATGACTGATTGTTCTTTCCCATCTTCTAACAATGATTTATCCTTCCAGAGCCCTGTTTCCTCTCTCCCCAGCGAGAGGAGTGAGCTATGGGGGTAGGGATGAAAAAGAAAAGAGGCTTAACACCATTGATGAAGAGTAGGCTGGATATGTGTCTGTCGGTAGGCATAAGCCGTGGTGGAGGGAGAGAAGAATGGGGAGGAGAGGCTGTTAGCAGAATGCAGTGCATTCAGGTGCTGATGTGGGGGAGATGGGGAGAAAAAAGGGAACTCAGTGATGGTTTCTCACTCCTCCTCAACAACCCCCACATCCGTTTTACCTCTCTGTGTGTGTCGCTCCCTCCAAACCTCTAGAAGGGTGCAGTAATCATTAAAACATTGTCTCTCTCCAGATGGATCACACTTGGCAAATACAGATTTTAACATTTCTATGGGGGATGTGGCTTTCCGGCTTTATTATTGTTATTCTAGTGTGTGTGTGTTTGTGTGTGTGTGTGTGTGTGTGTGTGTGAGTACTTCTCAGCTGATATTTCTGGTCTTGCGAGTCCGTGAGGATTGAATATGCCACAGAATGTACTGTTTACCTTCAGTAGTTGGATGCAGTGGGAAAGGAGGCCGACATGTGACATTCATTTGCTTTCAATCAGTGAACATTACCACGAGAAAACCTGTTGTACTAGAGCTCGCAAAGGTGTGGGAGGAGATGTTTGCACTGTGCTCTGTTTGATTTTGAATTTTAAACGTAATGGAATGTAATCTCCCCTGTGTTTTTAAGAGCAGTTTCTCCAAGGTGTTTATGGATTTGACGGATGAGGTCGTTTATAGATTGAGTCCTAGTTCGATGCTTTAGCATCACCATCGCTCCGATTCTCATTGACAGAATCACAACATTCATGTACCTGAAGAGTTATGGCTGTACCTGCTGCCATCACAGCATTTACGGTCAGTGGGCAACACAGAGGTTGCTTCAGATCAATGATGATTTGTGCATAAATCTGAGGGTGATGTAATTGAGGCTGTGCAATTCTTACACTAGCACGTGTTTGTGTCTGAAGTTTCTTAATGATATTCAAGGAAGAGGAGGGAGAGGATAGAGGAGGTGACAGAGAAGGCATTTGCTGCATGTACACAAACACAGACACACACACACACTCTCACACACACACACATACAAACACTTGTGCACTCTGGCGTCCTCTGAGACTCCGTTTTATGGTGTCGATCTTGCGTTCTCTCTCCTGGCACTAAAGACTCTTGTTCATGCACTGGGACATTACAGGACAGGAAGTGATACCAACGTCACACACACACACACACACATGAACACACCCTCATTGCTTTTCTTCTGCCCTGCGGTGCTTGTGATTGTTTTTCATGCATGTTTGTGTCATGTTCCTGTCAGCTGAAGGACGGAGGGACAGCACGCATTACCAGCTTAGCGTCGCCATCGGCCATGAGACGTCAAGCACTAAGGATTAAAACAGGTTCCAAATTAGGACAGCATGCCAGGATTCTCTTCTCTGGGCTGGAAGAGCGTGCATTGCAGGATGACAGATGAGGGCAGTAGAGTCGTTTGCAGATTGTTAACAAGAAGAAAGCTGAGGTTAAAAATTGTTGAGGCTTTGTTCCCGAGAAAAGACTGAGCCTTGGGGGAAAAAAATATAAATCAAAGGCTTCTTGAGCACATGCAAGTACAGTAAAAGCTTCCACAGAGGCCTCATGCATCAATAAATTAGACCCAGGAGAGAAGAGTTGGGCTCGCACCATTGGTCCACGCCGATCACACGTTTTCTATCAGCACAGCATCAAATGCTCCGAGCATTTGCACGAGCCAAGAGGATCTTTAATTAAACATAATGTTGGTCAGTGCTGCGATTTCCAACTGTCCTGGTTCGAGCCTTTAGTGTTGTTACACTGCCTGGATGGGCCTGCTTTTTGTCTTAAGGGTGTTTCTTTCATTGTGACGTGTAAGCATAGATAGAGCATCCCATAAAAGCTCAATGGTGTTGTTTTAACAATGTCATTTATGTTACGGCGTTTGGAGGCGAAAGCTTTTACTCCACATTTATGTCTTTGCTTCGAGCTGGATTTCTGGGCCGTTTTCTGGTCAGGTGACAGAATGATGAATACTCTCTGTTGATTTGGTGTCCTCAAATGTCCTTTACAACAGCTCCTTTGCCGCGCACAAGCATATGCCCAATATGAATGAAAAGTGAGATTGATTCTTGAAAATGGAAAAGAGTGACATCCTCAACACCCTGCCACCAAGCCAGACAGAAAAATCATTGAACATTCATTTTCAGTTCACCGACACATACATTCTATATCTATCTATTCAGTATCTGGTCCTCTCCTCCCAAGAATTCCTGCCTCAACCTCTCTTTTCTTATTTCCTCATGTCAATATTAACACAGGACGCTGCAGAGGTCTGCCCTTGAAGAAGAAGACAGCCCTCATGTTGGGGGTGCGGAACATATTTTAGCCGATGCTTCCTATTCTGGGGCACTTTCTTACTCTTTTAAGCACAGGAGCAACTGTCAGACAAGCTCTTTGATTTCTTACTTCCTCTGAAACACAGTGATCATGCACTATTTCACGTTTGAGTGGAAACTCATGACGCATCGCAGCGAGATACGTGACATTTGAAATAGCCCTAATATGTCACTATCAATGAACTCTCTGTTCCAATATGGGTCATCCATGCTCATGCACCGTTTTACAAACTGAAATGTCGATGCATTATGGATATAATATGACTATTTCACTACATTTTACTCATGCTGTTTGAGGATATTTTTTTCCCCCGGGTGGACTCGCTGTAACTTCACATCCTTTGCTACTTCACGTCTCAGAAAATGCACCATACTCTGAAAGGAGCTTCACAGACCCTTGGCTATTTTCTACATTGTGTGCTCACCCCTGAGTGGGGCCTTTTTTTAGAGATACAAATACGCGGCAGACAGAGAAAGTTGTTTGATCATTTATGTCTGCCTGCATGTTCTGCTACAAGCTGCAGAAATTCCAGTGATTGTGAGTTGATCATTCAGGTTCACTCTCATCTCAAACAAGACAGTACTCAGCAGACTGAGGCAGAATTCTTCAGTACCCTTTGTATTTCAGGTTTGTTTGAAAAAAATATACTATTTAGCAACCGTTTGCAATAAACAAATCAAACAATAACAGCTAAATTGGTATCTTTTGTCAGCTCAAGTATACCCGGATGAATGTAGATGAAACACAGAAGTTTCTGGATGTTGTGTGAAGCGTCAAATCAAAAGTTTAGTATTTTGAGTCTATGGATCAGTGGTACAGTATGTCTGGAGGAGGAAGAATGAAGCAAATGCTGAAAATAACCTCCTACCTGCTGCAGAAGAGCATGGTGGTGGTTCACGATGCTCCGGGGTTGCTTTGCTTCCTTGTGTGCTGAGGGTAAGATGGATTCTATTAAGTATTAGGAAATTCCATAAGAAAAGGTTTTCATCTCTGAGGAGGCCGAAGCTCTGGCATCATGGGATTCAGATGGAGTCCTGGGACTGTAGACCCGAGATGGTTTTTATTAAGGGGATTGAATAATTTTGAGACTGTTCTTGTTTGGGTTTGTCATTGCCAACAGCCGATAAATATTATATTTTGCAAATAAACTATTAATAGGGGTTGATCTATTTTGCCTCCATATGTATGCGTAAAGCCTTGCTAACAGTAATTGTTATCAGATTAATGTGTGAAAGTCAATAATTACATTTAATTATTACTTATCATCTAGGATCAATGAATAGAAGGACGCGGCAGAAAAGCTACGCTCATGCCTGCAGCTCTGGTGAAGATGTGCTCAGGCCCGATGTGCTGGGAGCTTAAACCTTGCTAACATTTTCACTTTGATAATTTGGTCACAAAAAAACATATAGGACAACTTGAAATTTAGAATTGGTTTTGGATTTTCATTCATTAGAGTACATTTTTTATTGCAAATTTCAAGGGCAATCAATTTTATTATTGTTGAGACGATCAAAAACAGCCACCAATGAGAACTTCAAGGTGGTGAACTACTTTTTCCATACAAAGACCCAAAGACCATCGTTTGATTGTCCCCCCTCTGATTAATTTGACTTGTACTAACATTTTATCAAGGAAAATGTATAAATCCATGACCATAATAGTTATATATTCTTCCATTACGTTATTATGTCTCCAAAAAGTCGTGGATATAATGGAATTATCATCGCCGCTGACGAGACTGAGTCCGCTGCCATCCCCCCTCCTACATGTTAACATGATACCTCGAAAACAGTTTCATGGATCATTTTCAATTTTATAACCCCAGAGATCTTAGTGTAAGGATGGACTGGATGTATTTTAGGAAAGGTCTGTTGTATATTTATGAAAATAGAGGACGCTTTACCTCCAAAAGTTTTCGGTCCGTAACGAAACTGGAGGAGAACTATCTTGACCATGTTTTACTCTAATAGTTCATATTTAATGATTGTGAAAAACACTGTTTTACAGACATAACTTCAAAACTGTCCAAAATGTGAAGTCCAAATATGAATCGACTCCAAGAGATCTATCTTGTATATATATCATATTTAATCTAATAGTTCATATTTAAATCACAAGGGGGAGCTTTTCTTTTTCTTTTCATTTTCAACAGTAACTATATTATTTGTATCACATTTAATTTGAGTAGTCATATCAGGGGGATTGCTAGTACAACGCAGAGGATTGGAGGCTATTCCTTGATACACACTTGTAGCAAAAACAGGCCTGTTTTATATGTAGAATTCAAGGTGACATTACCTGTATGGGAACCCCCTGGATCCCCCTCAAGGGACCATATATGAAAACTGCAAAACTACCAGAGGAAATGTCACATACTGAGTGGGATTCATCTTGCAGAGATGATGAACATCTAATAAAAGCCCATGGAAAATCATTCCGTGGCAGATATCTGGTCCAACGTTGTCAACCAACTGTCCGCCTGAACTTTGCCATCACTAGCTCTTTGCTAAATTTACACAAAGGGATGAGGATACAGAGACGGTAGATTCTCCAGCATTGCTTGTACTCCAAGTGCTTTGTCAAGCATGATGTACCAGACCACTAGCATGAAAAATGCATTTCAGCAACGTGTAATTTCATGTCACTGACTGCAGCACGATACATCACTTGTTGTCTCCTATTGACAATCCCTCCATGTCTGCAGAGGTGACTTCAAAGAGAAAGCAGATGTCAACTTAAATCCCAGACACTGCTATTGTACCATCCGGTCACGTCCAGTGTGTGTGCTCCTTTTTCATGTCCTTAGATCGGGTGTGCATATTTATCTAGTATGTGTGCACGTGTACGTGAGTGTTTTATAAAGCCCAAAGAAAAGATGACCATCCCAGACCCTCAAATCTCCCCAGTGGGGCAGTCTCATTACACTCAAAGGGCAGAACGGTCATCATAATGAAGCTTATAGGAGACCAATCTCCACCCCCTCCCCTCACTGCACTACAGCAGTAAAGGACTTGATGCTATCTATGTCACTATGAAATAGATGTATCTCCCTGTAATTCAGCAGGGATGGATTATGCCTCAACATGTATTGACAAAAACACAAAAAGAGGATTACTTCATATCCTGCGTCTCCCATCCTCACCTCACTATTTGACAAGAATTCTGTCTAAAATAAACACATGGCTGCTGCTAGAGGAGGGGTGGGGGCTTGCACGATTTGCCCTATATTACAGTGAAGTACTGAACATCGTACTAATCCTGCGAGCACGCTCACCTGCACTCATACTACAGTCATGCATGCATGCCATCGACAACGATAGAAACTAAAATAAGGGCAAACAGGAAAAAAAAAAAATTCTCACGGCAGAACACGGAGCTCTATCATCGAGCAAATCCAATACCTCTCATCTTTAAAACACCTCCCACTTATTCCCTCCTCCTCAGGGTGCATTCAGCATGAAAAGAATTAGAGTAAGTCCTCTGCTCTTCTGTCTACAGGAAACCCGGGGACTGATCTCTGCCTTTCTGCATCTTCATTTTAGTGGAATAGGAGAAGAATTGCTGTGGTTATTCTCAAGAGGAAATGGGATCTTTTTGCGTGTTTTGCTGCATGCTCCATCATCTTTTTTTAGAGGTATGTATTGCATCAGGGTTAGAAAGTAGGTTTGCTACAATCAGCTTTATGCTCATGTGATTTTTGCTGAAATTGTAGTTGTCAATGAGGTCATTTGTGGATTTCCAGGTCATGCATTTGCATGTATTGCATGTTATGTTCCTACAACAGTCCTAGAAGTGGAAATACCGCGTGTCACACACTCATCAAGTGATCTCATCCTCTCTGGCTCTTCATATCCCTGACAGCAGCCGGCCGAGTTTCGCCTCAGCAATTTGATAGATTCATGACAAGCCACTGAGACATTGGGTCACGTCCCTGCAATTAAGAGGGAAGTGACCGGAAAGCAAGACTATACAGTGTTCAACCATGCAAACGCATGAAACTCTAAACTAAGAGATCAGAAGCATATTGTAATCATGGACATTGCAATGTCAGAAATATCACCATAAGGCCTTGTAAATCAATAACTGTATCAACTAAATCTAGAAAGTGTGTGTTTGTGTGTTGCCTCTAAAATCCCTTACGTTCGCTTCGCTTGTATTTCAGGAGTGTTCAAGAGAGAATCCTGTTCCATAACTTATGATGAATACTGCAATGCTATCTGTTTTTGCTCTGAGCTGACGGATCTTGATAAAGTACGATACAGAGCTGCTGCTGTTTGCTCTTGTAATAAACCATTACAGCAGGCTATGGAGAACTGTTGCCATTTGCATTTCACTTAAGTAAATATAGATGGATCTGCTCGTGAAGGGATACATGAGCGCTATGTGTAAATATTTGTTTGGGCGTTGCAAAAATCTGCACACTGAATAGCTATATAATCATCCAGCGGAAAAAGACCAAGAATAACAGGGATCTCAATCTCCTGTTTTGTCAGGCGTTCATTATTCAAAAAACAGCCACTATCAGTAGATAAAAGCTTTTTGGTGTTTGGAGGGGGGAAATTGGTCTCTCTCTTACAGATAGATCTAGGCCCCAACTTCACTCTCCCTCCCGAGAGCCCCCACACCATAAAGTGCCTGTCAGATAGAATTTAAGTCCTTTTCAGCACCACATTATGTACACTGGGAGAACACAAGAAGCTTATGCAACACTTAACATATCAACCTTTTGATGAATTGTCCTTGGAGGGTGACATTATTATAGCAACACCACCCCCTCCCCCCTACATACATATGAGGACTTACCATTTTGTCCTCACAGTTGCTCTGTTGGAAAATGTAATGCTTAGATGGCAGAGAAGAGCATGGTGTTGCCAGTCTGCAGTGGTAAGTACCTAAAGAAGGGAAACGGGTGAGCAAAAGCAAGCCTGTGTTGTCCGAACTCCCAGAAGAGCTACGGTGGCGGAAATTGCTGAGAAAGTTAATGCTTGTTCTGGTAGTTAGGTGTCAGAACTCACTGTGCATACTAAAGGTGTTTTGGCAATGGGGAAGGTGGTTTTAATTTTATTGCTATTCTTTACTTTGGCCACCCAAACCCAGGCTCATATTTTTAGCAGTGACTACAAGGTATAGCTAAGGGTGATGGGATTATAGTATCCAGAATGAAAATTATAGTATCCAGAATGAAAATGTGACCGTACGTTGGCGATCAGTAAAAGATAAGGCGATAGTGTTGAAACAGTTCACAATTGGAGAGTGTGTGTTCCAAACTAAATAGAAATCCATGCAATAGCTCTCAAGCTTTTCATAAAAAACTAAAATGTCAACATCAATTTGGCATTATGGGGATAGATGGCAGATCACCACGGTCATTTGGATACATCCTCTCAGGACCAAGTCTGACAATCCATCAAATAAAAGACAACTTCAACATGTTGCATTAGAGGGAAAGGCAGCGGACCAACCAAAGCTCGCCGTTGAGCTCAATTGTAGCTCACCGGCTACCTGTTGCTGCAAGTGTACCATCACCCGGATACTTCTGTATCTGTTTTTTTTTATCGTTTATGTCAGTTTCTGTTTGTTCATCGTTGATGTCAGTTTGTCTATCCGTCTTGTTCATTGCTGCCACCGTGAAATATTCACCTAAAGCCGGTGTTGATCACTTTCTGTGTTTGATTGATATTTTCTGGACATAATGTCCATGAAAATATAAGCTAATAACGTCCTCTGTGCATCTTGTCCATTGCTAATGGCTAATAAGGGGCTAGTCTCCACGTCTGGCATGATGATAAATTATTCTTATTACTTATTATTCTAAGTTTGTTTACGCCCGCTCCGATCACTCCATTCCGTCCTTTTAGTCTGACGTGCGCACCGTCGCGTCTCAGACGCGTCATCAGAACACTGTCGCTCTTCCCACTAGTGGCCCTAGAGTTTCCTCCATAAAGCTACTACTGCGGGTTAGAAAACATGGAGTGGATTTGTAACAGCCAAATGCTAATGTAAATCAGCCAAACATTGTATCAGCCAATGACTCAGTGGATTTCTACAATAACTCCCTGAGTAGCATCCTGGATTGTCACGCCCCTGTATAAACTAGAACAGTCACCTTCTACTGCTCAGCCCCCTGGTTCACCAGCGAGCTACAGAAAATGAAGGCAGCTGGGCGTGTCCTTGAGCGGTGTTACAAGGTTTCAGGTCTCACTGTCCAAAAGCTAGCCTTTCGGGAACACCAAAAGGCCTACTCAAAGTTGTTTAGAGAGGCTCGGTCACTATTCTACTCGAACATTATCAAAACCAGTCCCGGAAATTCTAAGCAGCTATTTTCCACTATCAATCATCATCTAAAACCACAAACTCCTCCACTTACAGAAATTACAGAAGAGTACTGTAATAATTTACTGGCGTTCTTCTTCTTTCGTTGTGTTTTTCTGGTCCCTCATCTCTACCTATCCAGTCTGCTTACTCACAGTTTGAGATCTCTCAGCCTCTAAAGTGCTTCCCAGAAATCTCTCCTTTCACCATCTCAGAATTCTTCCCAAACTCCGTTCTTCACTCACCTTGAGCGATGCTGAAAAGCTGGTCCACGCATTTGTCTCCTCAAGTCTGGACTAGTGTAACGCACTTCTCATCGGGATCCCTGATAAAAGTCTTCAAAGACTTCAGTATGTTCAAAACAGTGCTGCAAGGATCCTGATGAGAGTTCGTAAACACGAACACATCACCCCCGTTCTTCGTTCCCTTCATCAGCTTCCCATCTCCTCCAGGATTGATTATAAGATCTCTCTCCTCACTCACCAGTGCATCCATGGTAACGCACCCCCCTACCTAAAAGAACTACTCACCCCACTGACCTCAGTACTTTAAAAGTACAGTCAGTACTTTTAATTAACATTGCTGCTTTTTGGTCATATCTTTAAATAATAATTATTATATTTTTTATTGATGCTTTTATCTGCTTTTACCTTGTAGTCCAAATGTAAAGTGTGTTATAAATTAAATGTATTATTATTATTATTATTATTATTATTATTATTATTATTATTATTATATTGAATAATGTCAGAGGTTCAAAGAAAATCTAACATTAGACAAAGGCAGCCCAAGACATCACAAAATACAATTTTTTATTATTATTTTTTTTGATGTAGCAAAAAGGTGATCCAATACCTAAACAAACAGTATTCACCCTCATGGACTAAACAAATAGCTATGGCACCTTTAGCAGCAACAACAGCAATACAATCTGAGAAATGGTTTATTTGTTTATATTTTTATAATAGACTGATGCAATTTAATCTCTGTCTTCCTCATCCCCTCTGGAATTTATTTTGATTTTGGTATAGTGTGCTACAGGTGAGAACTACGAAACTTCAATCTTCTGAAAATTGGCTGCTTAAGTGATTTGATTGAACAGAGCTGGATTGACAAGTTCTTAATGCCATTTGGTAGCTCTGTGGATTACGTTTCTAAGGGGTTGGGGACTTCATCCGCGCAGACGCATTTGGTTTTTGTTATCATACTTGGTTCAATGAAAACAATTCAATCAAGAGAAGACAGATCGTAGAGAAAAGAGGGATGATTTATTACTGCAGGTTTTTTAGGTGATAATTAGTCTCAAAGAAAGTCTTTGGCGCTGAAACTGTTCAGGAAGATTGTGATCAAAGAGTCTCTGCCCCGAGCAACAGCATGGAAAATCCTTCTTTGGAGTCTGGATACTGGTGGTATCGGCTGGTGACTCTGCTTAGGCTGATGTATGATGAAGCTGATGGATCTTCTAGGACGGGGCGGGGACGGGGAGGATGAGGATGCAAGAACCAGCACCATGAAAGTACTATATGAATGGAGAGAGAGTCATATTTAAAGACAGCAGCTGATAGTGATTGACTAAGCCAGCAGATGTGACTCAGTGATTGAAAGGATGCGGGTAGCTGAACGAGTGCAGCTGATTTTACTTTACGCCCCAAAGTGCTAAGCAGGATATTGAGACATGTGTGAAAGATGAAGATAACCGAGTGGGTTGGACAGTAACTTTGGCCCAAGTGTGCGAGAGGATAGTCTTTCTGATTGAACTCTGGCTGGTCCTCAATTTCTTATTTCAATTTTGTTTTATTCTGCTCGACTAGATAGTTAGCTACTTTTTCCACTGCATTGTATCCTATCACATCGCCATTGACAATTCTATCCTGAGCCAGCACAGCTACAAAAAAGCATAACCTTCCTCACAGCTGTAGCAGCGTGAGCACACGGTGACTGCATCCAGGTAGGAGATGTGTGCCTTTCTTCAACATTCTCCATGCATTCCATGGACAGATGATCTACCAGACCGCTAGTATGAAATATATGCGGCAACAACATGTTATTCTATGTCAATGAATGCAGCTGATAAGATCATATTTTCCTCCTCGCATGTCCTGTTATGGAACCACCTAGAGGTCAGCCTACAGACAATCACTGAAATCCCCAGAGCCTGGTCCTGACACGGCTTGCTGTAAGATGCTGCATACATAATGCGATCTACATGAAATAGCATTAACACCAATCAGGAGATTTAAATTTGAGTGATTATCTCCTGCAGCACCTGGGAATCTATGTAATGTATTTAATTGTTTCCCTTTGCTTGAATGCTAACGTACAGCCAATGTCTCGAAGACTTAGCAGCAGCCAACCAAAGATTAAGTGTTCGCCATCCCTACAATCACAGGCACGCAACCTACTAATTAGGACGGGAGATGAAAGGTTATAAAGGTTTCATGGATCTGCCATAGCATATTTTTGATGTTGAACGGTGAGTGTGTACATGGGTGTGTGTTTGGGTCTGTCTTTTACCCCTTGTACTCCTAATGCGCTGAAAGCCTGTTGGCGCTGGCCAGCCGGGCCGCATGCTCCTCAGTTAAATTGTACAGAGAATGAATAAGCCTAATTGACCAGATTGCGTCATTAAACATGCACTTACAAATACATCCACGGTCCCTCGAGTCAATCTCCGAGGCACCATGGGTTGTATGGAACATAAACCTCCCAGAAAAGGAACAAGTTTTAGATGATCCATTTGAGTATTGTCTCTTCTCATCTGTGGTCAGATTTTCATTGAATAGACCCGGTCAGACAATGACAGTCAAGGAAAGTGGTTTATGAGTGGCAACATCTTTTTAATTGCAGCGATATTCATTCAAATGTCAAGATGACAGTTACTTGAGCATGTGCTGTATATAATGTTCCCTGCAGCCGATTAAAGGCTCAATCATTTTCTCTACAGGGACATTCTGAAGCAGGCAAGCTGATGCCCTTGTTGTCTTGAGGATGTTTCGTAAAAAGAAAAAGAAGAGGCCTGAGATATCGGCGCCCAAGAATTTTGAACACCGTGTCCACACTTCATTCGACGCCAAGCACGGCTGCTTCGTGGGTTTGCCAACACAATGGCAAAGCCTGATAGAGAATCTGCGAAGGCCCAAACCCATGGTGGACCCTTCCAGGATCACAGAGGTGGAGCTGAGGCCAAAGAAGGTACACCAAGCACTTTCCATTGAACTCCTTATGGATCCAGACCACACGTTAATGTCACACATAATTCAACCCAATCACTATTAAGTACTCAACTGTGTGGTTGAGCACATTTTGAGTCACTATTTCTTATTGAAAAATGTGTTCTATGTGGCTGAACTTGTCTATAGTATGAGCAGTGGCAAAATGTAAACGCTGAAGAGCAATTTTTTTAATTAACGCTTGTTAGGACTTACCAAACAGAATAATGTAACTTGACGCAACCAAAACAGTCGCAGTTACAAAAGGGTCACAGTTTTCTAAAAACATGCCTTTTCAAAAGGTTCAGCTAATCTCATTAAAACGTAATGTTTTCTATGAAATACAAAACTTTCTCATGAAATAATGTCTGATTTTTATTTATTACTTTTTAAAAGCTGCATGCCCGAGCGATGATAATTTATGTTAAATTTACGGTGGCTAATATTTTAAAGGATTAAATACCCCAAAGAAATAAAATATTTAAATAAATCCTTTTTCATAGTTTTTTTATTTTGGGAAGGACATTAAAGGCTATAATTAATTTTATTCATAATAATGAAAGCTACTGATTCAGCATGCCGCTGGCGTTATTGTTTCAGATGACCCCATCAGGACTTCAGTCCTTCGTCTTAGATAGCCGCCATATTCGTCTGATGACAATATGAAATGAGTGCGTGGTCTCCTCCTCATCTTTTTGCTTTCTTATTTATCATGAGGCATGGCTAATGACCTGTTGTGTACACTGAGTCAGTTGAATACTCGGAGGGGCCAGAAGATTTATTACTCAATCCAGGCTATCGCTAACAATGTATGATTCCTTCACACAAATGTCTAACAGAGGGGATAAAAAGTGCAGGTGCAGCAAAAGAAATGCCAGCAAACTGTAAGGGCTGCAAATCCAAGGATTTCTATGCTTCATGGAGTGTTTTGCTGATGCTGTTGGTGACCCTGTAGAAAAGGAGGAGAAAACCCCAACATCATCATCAGTGCTCCGATGTGATCAGTGCTAATCAATATAAAAACCATCATGTCAGCTTTTAGGTCAGGTATATACTGTAGTTTTAAAAGAGGCATCAATAGTGGTGCTAGAGAAAGCCTCGCAAACGCAGGAAACAACAGATGGAAGAAAATACGACACAGTGCAGGTTATTCTTCTGACTTTATAGGCTATGTGGAAAATATGATGAGGAAGTATTATTATAGCATCTTCTAAAATAGAAAATCTCACCACAGCCATTATCGCCCGCCGTTCATTTCTCTCTGAGAGGTGCTGCAGTAAGTGAAATGTCATCTGACCTCTACCCCTGTGCAGATGTAATGGCACCCAACGAGAGACACTGGAGAGGCTGTTGACTGGCTGTGAAGTGAAAATGACTCGACCCGGAGAGTTACTAATGAGACACCATGGAGTCTCTCCTTATGTTTCAACAGTAACACGATTCTGGCAAAAGATCTTTAGTTCATTCATTTTCTGTCGGGTCAAATTTAGGCCCCTTGATTTGGAATGGATGCTGACTAAGCATGAATCTGAAAAGTGTCCTAGGAACAGTTATCTGTAATATCAGGATGTATTGAAAGTTTTATAAGCTGTAGCTTGTAATTTCTTGAATCTCCGCAAACAAATGATGGTTTGTGGAATAAGCCCTACTGGCTTATTCCCCAATGGAATCCCCCAGTAGGGCTTCCCCCAATGAAATACATTCCCCCAATGAAATACATTCCCCACTGGCTTATTCCCCAATGGAATAAGCCAGTGGGGAATGTATTTAAACAATTGCCTTTAAAAGGATGATCTTACTCATATCTAAATGAACCCGCCTCTGAGCGATGAATATGTCACCTTCATTATTACTTTCCTTCCTAAATCTCTGCACAAACACATTATTTCACACACAATGACGAACGTCTCTCTTCTTTCAGACCATTGTGCGTGGGAGCATGATCGGTCACGGAGTCTACATATCAGCCATGATCAATGATATGAGCCGCCTGTCTGTGACCAGCTCCAACTCTTTGCGGAAGAGCAGCCCCTCAGCCAGGAAGAGGGCCCAGTCTCTGGGAAGGCTGGGGGAAGTGAACGAGGGAGACCCTTACCAGTATGAGGGCCTTACCCAAGATGACGAAGACGATGAGGGTCTGGACCAATGGAGGGAGAAGGCCAGGAACATCCACAGTGAAACCAACACACCCTACTTAGGTATGAAGAAGAGCGTCACTCTCCAGCCAAATGGAATCCTGCCAAAAGCCAAGTCCACCTATGAAGTTGGAGTCAGTTCCTTGGAAGGACCCTCACAACCGATCCAGTCCCAAAACATGCCAGTGCCGAGTCACGGGCCTCACTTGGGTGCAGAATTGGGCAGCCCTCAGGAGAGAGTGATTTGGAAAAGAGATTTCCCGCTGCCCAGGGGAATGCCGCCAACTCAGAGACCTATAGCTTGTTTTTACAACCCAGCGATGACTGTTCAGCCGCCTCATGGAGATCAAACAGAGCTCCGGCCCAATCTACCAATGTATATGCACGCTGTGAACGGCCCCGGGCGACCATTCTCCTCCTATGACCTGAAAGTAAGCCTGACATTGCGGTAGTTTCTCTGCATGTCTTTGTAGCCTTTAAGTGATAATGTTTAATGACAGATGTTGTATGCATCACATGAGTTCACACATTGGTACAAATTATGTTTTGGCACGAGCTCTGAATCTATTTAAAAGAACTTTTTTGTCAAGAAATCGTGGGGGACCATTTTTCGTGCCTTTTCACAAAAGGTGATTCAAATTGGGTTTGATTATTTATTAACTTCTTTAATAATAATGTAAGTTCAAAGTTTAGTGGGTCAAAAGAGTTCCCGCACTAACATTGTAACATGGGTCGTATCAGGGGAGAGCCAGAATGAAGGAGACCATTTATATGAATAAACCAAAAGCATGAGGCCAACGCTTTCTCACCCCTCTCTCTTAATGTTTCTCCCTCTTTTTCTATAATTGTGCAGGCAGATTCAACAGTGAGGTACCACTCTGGCTTCCTGCCCACTGATAACAGCAGTCCTCTTGTGGGGGGCATCAGACCTCAGCGGACCGTTCGCTCCTCAGCTAGCTACACGCTGGGCCTTTCTCCAAACATTGGTTGGAGGCCAAATGGGCCTGACCCCTATCTAAGACACTCTGGATGCCCCAACCCCCCCTACCCCCGACAAGACAGCCCATCTCAACCTCGACCCTCCCCGACAGGCTCCCTAGCCACCAGTCCTCCAGCCACCTGCTCCCCTGCTTTCAGACCACCGCCACATCCTTCACCCAGGCCACCGCCTGACCCACCCAAAGTGACCCATGAACAGTTCAAGGCGGCCTTGCAGATGGTGGTAGACAAGGGTGATCCCCGGTCTTACCTGGAGAACTTTGTGAAGATTGGGGAGGGCTCAACAGGGGTGGTGTGCATCGCTACAGAGAAGCACAGCGGCAGGCAGGTTGCGGTGAAAATGATGGACTTGCGGCGGCAGCAGAGGAGAGAGTTGCTCTTTAACGAGGTATATCCGATTAAGTACAAAGTCATTCCCACCAAAAAACAGGGCCCAGATTTAAAAAAAAAAAAAAAAATGCATTCAAGCCACAAATCTGATGACTAAGTCTAGCGTTATGTATGAGTATGTTTTTAGAGTATTTCTAATAAATTATGCAATTATATTATAAAGGTCATGGTAACTTTGAACTCTCTTCCTCTACAATAGAGGCCGAGGTAAACAAGGTCTCAGGACAAACGATTTAAAATTCTATGAGCTGGGCCAGCAGCAGTATTCTCCGTACAGTATTCCGTATTAGCATAATGCATCCCAAAACTGCCGACTTCTTGGCCAGGTGTCACCTGCAAAAGAGATGCCTGATCTCAATGGGATATTTCCTGGTTAAATACAGGTAAAATAAATATATAAAAAAACATGCAGGGTTAGGGATCACGCTGGCATGGTCTAAACACCAACAATGTGAGTTTTCATTGAGGATAGTATTTTGCGCATACAAACAAATGCATGCATAGATGGATGAACATGCCAGGTTAACAAGGCGCTCATCGTTAAATTCCCTGGAGAAACATTAGGACTAGATTTAACAAAAGTGTTTCTTACTTCCTGAAAACAAGATTGGAAGCCATATTTTACTGACCTAGGAAATATGTGGAATAGTTTTTCCTGTGGCACTGGAGGATTATATTGGTTTGGACTGGATAGAATAAAAGATGTCTGTGTCAGACATCTTTTAATGTTTTATTTTTGATAAAACATATAATTAGTTGTGTAGCTACAATATGATCATATTAAAGAGTAACATTGAAGTTATGCTAAGTTCTGTAAGTCCACTTCTGTGACCATTCTTCACCACTTCCCTAAATTATGCATAACAATTGCTTGAGTATCAATCTGCTAACAGAAAACCAAAATGTGGATACAGTATTGGTCATTTCTCTAATCTCCAAACATTTTGTCTCTAACGGCAGGTTGTCATCATGAGGGACTATCAGCACAGGAACGTGGTGGAGATGTTTAAGTCAGCCCTGGTTGAGGAGGAGTTGTGGGTTATCATGGAATACCTGCAGGGTGGAGCGCTAACCAACATCGTTTCTGAAACCAGGTATGACCACATTCAAGAGATTATCTTAGTCCCTCTAGAAAGCTACGTTGGCTCATTCTTTCTAGTAATATCATCTTTAATAACCAAACCAACCACTAGAGGGCGCTGTGGCATTGACTGGTGATGATCTGTCTTGATATGAGCAGTTTAAAGACTGTCCTTCAGTCAGTGTCTTTACACCAAGCCAGCAGCTTTTCTCTGGGTAAAAGCTAAATTCAATAACATAATTAAATATGTGCATTTTTGGATTCCGAGTGGAAACTCAATGTTGGTAGAAACTTTGATTTTCTGATGCTTTTCACATCGTTCCCTAGCGCAAACATAAAATAATGGGGAACATATTGATCACCAAGTCGGTGTTGAATTTTGTTTCCAAAGCTGTCAATGCAGTTTAATAACAAAAAAGCTCAATCTCCTTGGGATGACATCGGCGTGAGATCACATGACTGAAAGGTTCACTCGAGTGAGACGATGTATATTGAGCCATTTTGTATTTTATTAGTATCGCGTTGTAGTGGGTCAGACACAAAGTATGACATCACACAATCATACAATTGTGTTATAAGATCAACATAATTAACTGTCATAAGCAGAACAAAATAGAGAGAGAAAAGAAATACTAGTAAAAAAAAAACAATAAACAGTCTCATAAGGCCAACCTTTTAAATGTGACATTCATTTCAAACCCCTGAATACAAAATAAATGGACAAGGATTATATTTCACGATATGAGAAACAAGGGTTAGTAAATCTTGTTAAATTGTGAGATTCTGTCCTTTGAGACAAACCCTATCCTTTCCAGGTGTTGTATTCTTTCCGGGAACCACCTCCAGGAACTGTTGTTTCTTTCGATGACATGAATTGCTTTTTAATTGCAAGTTCTTTATTTAATGCTGCATGAGGAATAAAAGTCAGTCAGTCGTTAAGATTAATCAAAATAATTAAGAATCCTATGCTGCTGCTTTTCTTGGTTGGAGTCTGATGTCAAATAACCTTTTAGACTCTTTATAGTTTCACTCAAATAAGAAACAGGACAAATTAATGGAGGATTTTTTACTGAATATAGTTTTATTTACTACTTTTAGAAAGTATAATAATTGTTTAAAATAACAAATCAGATATTTTGTGAGTGGGCTCCTGACTGATAGTAGAAATTATCAAAGTTGAAAAAAGGTCGACAGCTTTGTTCTCCTAGTTCGCATGTCTTTATGTGGCTCTGACCAAAATATCAAAGTTATGTTAACAAATCTGAGGACGCCTGGTGTTTTGTAGATCATTCTAATGCAAAGAATATTTTTATGGCCCTGCCAATTTTTTTCTTTTAATCTTTTATCTTTTAATTTGTTGCAGATTTCACAAGTGTTCAAAGTTAAAGTGAGTGTGTGTGTGTGTGTGTGTGTGTGTGTGTGTGTGTGTGTGTGTTTGTGTGTGTTATCCTGCAGGCTGACTGAAGAGCAGATTGCCACTGTGTGTGAAGCTGTTCTCCAGGCCCTGGCCTATCTCCATTCACAGGGAGTCATTCACAGAGACATCAAGAGTGACTCTATTCTACTCACATTAGATGGAAGGGTACGTGATCCTTGTTGGTTTGCTTTCTTATTTGTTTTCTTTATTTATTTCTGTGTTTTCTTTCTTTATCCTGATAGCGTGGTCCTTCTCTTTTTTTCCTCTCAGGTCAAGCTGTCAGACTTTGGTTTCTGTGCTCAGATCAGCAAGGACATCCCAAAGAGAAAATCTCTTGTGGGAACCCCTTATTGGATGGCTCCGGAAGTCATCTCTAAATCTCCATATGGCACTGAGGTAAGGAGGTGCAAATGCACTCACGTTAAACCTGTGGTGATCACCTGTGGTGATGACTTGCTGATAGCCTGTTTGATATTGCACCAGGTGGATATTTGGTCGTTGGGTATCATGGTGGTGGAGATGGTGGACGGAGAGCCCCCGTATTTCAGTGAAACCCCAGTTGCTGCGATGAAGAGATTGAGGGATGAGCTGCCTCCTACTGTACGAAATGTCAGCCAGGTACGAGACGAGACAGACACACGCAAAGTCACAGAATGTTCTTTCCTGTCATGTGCGGCAATTTGCAAGCAATGTGGCTCCAAAGATGTTAACGTCAGTCTGTGTGTCCACCGCTTTGAAATGTCCAGAATGAAATGACTCATCAGCTACCGATGGATTACTATGAAAATTGATACAGGCATCGTGCCACAATCTCAAAAGAATTGTTATAGTATTGGCCGTTCCCAAACTGAACGTCCCCTATTTTTCTCCACTGTCCAAACTGTTGCCTCTTCAGCTCTTTTAAATTCATCACCTTGAAATTTCATACCGTAAGCCCCTCCCCTTCCATTAAATAGGCGATAATTTTTTGGGTCGTTTTGGGTATTCAGTGGCCATTCTGGAACTCATAGTATGAAAACATGAAATATCTGTTGGTATGAATGTACTTTTTCATTCAACTGACATGTAAAGTATTGACGAATGTAATTTGAGACACAGCTCACAGTTGTTAACATGGAAACCATTGCAGTTGCTGAACATAATCGTAACACAACAATAGTCTAAGCACAGTCTAAAAGATCCGTTTGCATAGCTTCTGATTCTTGAAGATAGAAATATAGATGACCAATGATTTGTAATTACCATGTAATATAACAATCTATATTTTGCAAAAATAAAATGCTATCTTCATAAAGGCTTTTATTTCTCAAAAAAGACTTTCCTTGTCACTGTCAGAAAAGAGATTTTGAACTTTATAAAAATCTCATCTGATTAAATAAAGAAAAGATTAACCGTGGCTCTTACAAATTACACGGCGCCCTTCTAAATATATTTACCCATTGTTCTCTGGTCCAGATCTCACCAGTTCTTAGAGACTTCCTGGACCGTATGCTGACTCGGGATCCCCTGGAGCGTGCCAGCGCCACTGACCTGCTTGAGCACCCGTTCCTGCTGCAGAGTGGTTCACCTCAGTGCCTGGTCCCACTGGTGGAGCAGTACCGCAAGCGCATGTCCCGTTGCTGACTCTGTGGGACTCCAAAACAGCCACCATCAGTCTGACCTGCTCAGGCCTCAGACGAGGACCAGCACCAGGGTGCGACCTCTCCTGCACCCAAGCCAATGGGTGATGAGCTGCAGAGAAGCAGACCCAGACAAGATATTGCTGCCAGAGGAGATGTGGCAGGACAACAAGTCGGGTTGACAGACACTGCATGGTCTGGGGGATGACCGAAGCACTTTAGGAGTGAGTTAAAGGCAGCATGCAATTCTTCACCTCTCAACTCAGTTTGATTCCACTATTGATTGGCTTCTTGTTGCACTCAGAGGGATTCAAGAAAAGACAAGATGGTGCATATCAACTGATAAGGAAAATCAACTGTATGTTATGAACACTTTCTGCTCTAAGGATCCTTTATAGTATTCACAGTAGGCATTATTGGGATTGGTATATGGTGTTAAGCTAAAACCACAGTACTTCATTGTGACACTAATAAGAAAGAATCAAATTACCTTTGCACATACACTCTAACCTGTTGTGGAAAACGGACAAGAACCCAGTCAGTACACTCCTTAAAACCCTGACCGCAGGACTCTTTGCATGGCCAAATGGAGGCGCACCTGGCCTGACGTGAATGCTTGAATATGTACCAAACTGGGATGTGAAAGACATTTATTAGCATAATAAAGGGGTAGATGAAAGCCCAGCTGCTACTATTGGGCTAATGGAGGATCACCAGAACCATACTCCTCTCTTTCGTATTTATTTCTGAAAGTTGTTGTGGGTGTGATGTGAAATTTTAAATATGGTTTCATTATTACTTATGTACACATTAGCAGATATAGTAATACTGTCAACAAAGATACTGAATATTAGGTCCTTATATCTGCCGATCTACTGCAGTAAATGATGACATGGATTCAAAATGTTTTCTTTACTGAGCATGTGAGTGTATAGCTGTATGTATGTGTGGGAGTGGGTGTGCACATGGATGGGTGTGAGGTGACATCTCAGTGTTTTCTCCTGATGCGACCCTCTTTGTATTGTGACTGACTTTTTATTTTTAGGAAAAAAACAAAACAGATGTGTGTGTTGCTCAACAAAAAGATGTGTATGACTGCATTTGCATTTGTTTGCCTCAATAAAGCACACAGGCCTAGCATGTGATGCTGCAGGATGTCCACCTGCTGAGAAATACTTTGCACATAGTCTTTGTATACTGACACGGATACATGTTGACATGTTTCACGTATTTGTATCTCCGTGCGGATCATTCATGATAAAGAGAATAACACAATTTAATTTTGTATAAATCAATAAATGATGTATATTGAATTGGAATTCAGTTGATCTTGCATTGAAATTCTTGGCATAAACACACTCACACAAACAAATACAACACGATGAGCTGTTAAGTATTTATTGAGGGATAGGCATGAAACATACAGACCACAGTTACTAAATATCTTAAAGAAAAATACCATTTACGATATTTCTTTTTACAAACACACATACATTTAATTTCAAACGATATAAATATTATATATGTTAAACAAAAATATTTACTTTCTGCCACTCACAGATAGATATTAAGCTCTTGGAATATTATATTTAAAATATAAAATAGCAAATTTGAATGCAACTAAACAATTAGCTCTGAAACCTTTACATTTTTTTTGCTGATAATCTAAACATTGATATACCAGTAAACTGCAACATACGCAAAAAGATTATTCCTCCCAAAAAAATAGAATATATTGTCAATCAATCAAACTGCCTTGGTAGAATTTCACGTGCTCTTCAAATTCTGCCGTCTGCCATTTATGTTGCTGGACAGGTTGCCTTTATTCTAATGAAGGGTGGACTGAGAGGAGCAGCTCTCAAACTCACATTTCACTCCACTGATGCTGTCGATGCTCGGCTGGCTGTTGACCTGCTGATGTGTTTGAGGAAGAGGGAAGGTTTCGGAGCGAGACATCCGCCCTCTGCCATTTGAGGAACCTGACGAACAGTCAATCACCATCCTCATGAACTCTGGTGCAGTGAATCGACGTAGGAGTCTGGTCCCCAGACCCACAAACCCTTGCGTTTGGCTTGGCATCCTGCCTGACTCCATCTCCCCTCTGGCAAACGGCAGTTTGTTGTGTCTACCGGTCGGGTCAAAGCTCCCCCTGTTCTGCTGCTCTCTTCTGCTAGCTGGAGCTCCATCATTACCCTCTTCTTTCTCTGATTTTAACTTCTCCTCAATTTCTCTCACAGGATGTCTGTTGCCGTTTAAAAGAGGTTTTGGCATCGACAGAGTTTTGTCAGCGTCGTTTGTCAGGCCGCGGGTGTTCCCTTGACATTCCATTTTGTCTATCAGACATCTCTCATCCTGCAGCGAGGCTCTCTTTAATTTGCTGGCTGACAGGCTCATGTCACGGACCTCACCCTGACAGGACTGCTTTCTGCTGCTCAGAAGGTCCAGGTTAAATGATTTTGCTTTTCCCCAGAGAGGAAAACTTACTGGGGTTTGCTCACGGAGTCCAGTGTCTCGGCTGACATCTTTCTGGCCTGGCTCAGGCAGAGAGTTCAGTGTTTTCGCCCCTCTTAGCTCTCTGTGCTGGCAATTCTGCAGTTGTTTGCCAGTGAAGAGAACACCTTGATCTACTTCAGTCTGTTTTTTGTCTATTTGATGAGGCAAAGCCCACTTGTGGCGATGGTTCTCGTCTTGAGGCTGGCTCATTTGACATCTGAAGCGGTTCCACAGCCCGCTGCTATCTCCGATCATCAGCTGTTTCTGAAACACCCCAGGCAGCTGGTCTTCATTTTTATTCAGCTGCTTCGAGAACCTCTCCAGAACATGCCTGGGGAGCCTGTTGGGCAGTCGAAACTCTCCTTCACCAGTGGTACCAGAATCAGCAAATGGATCGTCTTTACCAACACTTCTCCTGCAAGGAAAGTTCAGAATCTGCACACACTGATTGTGTCCAAAGAAGTTGGCCACCTCGAGAGCTGAGTGACCAGCATTATTAGTTATGTCCAGCTTCAGTCCCAGTCTTTTGAAAGCCCGAACCAGGAACTCCAGAATGTGGCTCTGCCCTGAATAAGCAGCGTACATCAATGCGCTGTTACCCCAGGCATCAGAGACGTCCGGGTCGGCATTGAACTGCACAAGAAGCTTGACCACATCCAGGTGACCCATCTCACAAGCATGGCTCAGAGCTGTGCGACCGTCCTCATCCTGGCAGTTCACCTCAGCACCTTTATCCAGCAGCAGGCGGGTGAACTTGGTCCTGGTCCCAGGGTCCTGTAGGCAGGCCGCATACATGAGCGGGGTGCGGCTGTTTTCTGTCTTTGAGTTGATGATACATCCATCCAAGGCGTCCAGGATGAAGCGTGCAAGGTGCACTTTACCACCGTGCATGGCATCCAGGAAAGTTTTGGTTCCTGAGCCTTGATGTAAATCTTTCGGTCGCATCATCATCGGCAGATTCTAGTGGAGCTGAATCTTCAACTGAGCCGAGAAAAAATATGGCAAACAGGGAGAGAAAGTGTGGAGCAAGTCCTCTGAGGCGCTCTGTGTTGACAGTGAGTATTTATCTCAGAGTAAGACCCAGAGAGAAACTGCCAGCGTTTTTATACCTCTCTCTCCACATGCCCTCCCCATGTTGCCAAGGAAACAAATGTCTGAGGAACATTATGCAGTGGCAGTATTCATTCAGCCCGAGCACTCTGCCTGGAGAGAAATATATGCTATTTGAACAGAATAATGACTCAAGGAGAAAAACACGGCCAGTGTTTTTCGTGTGGGCTCCGTCAGTTTTCTTTTCTTTTAGACGAAGAGTATTTCAATTAACCTGTTCCTGCTACCAATACGATAATGAGAGATAACAAAGGATAAGTATTTTGTGGCACAAATGCACCCTTCATTGTGTTGTGTCCCATTCATATCTTAGTGTGTGACGTTATCAGGACTCTTATCAAAGGTTTCAGGGAAGACTGAAATTGGACGGCGAGCGGATACTTCAAAGGGAGATGAACATAATTAAAAGCTTATTTTCTTTTGAATATGCCTTTTAAAACTAAGTCCTCCATCCATCCATCATCTATCATAAAACAGTGCAACAACATCAAATGATGTCGGTCTATTGTGCTTTCTCAAGGTCTCATAATAATTACTTTGCCTGAAGGTTTTTTTTTTTGCAACCATTCACCTCCATAAAGCAAAAACAATAAGAGCTTTGCTTTATTTGACTATTGAATTGGGGAAAAAAAACACCTAATGTTTAAAGACCGCATGTAAACCCCTCTCACGGACTTCATGGCTTTTAATCACTCTGATTTATGGACAAAATCAATGTTTCTATGAGTATATCAGCATGATTATGTTTTGCTTTCTGAACTAGCAAATGCCCTTGTGATTATTGACTTCTACTCTAAACGTTACTGCTCACAGCATATATTATCCTTTTAATGACAGCTGCAGTGTATTCGTATTGCGATATGCCTATCATTTGCGAAATGTAAGCGTTTGTTTTTCTCTTCATTTTGCATCTTTTATCAAGGGTTGCGTACAAAAGAGGATCCTATACGCTACTCCTCTCACTCACAAGACCAGAATTTCATTTAATTTGTTAATATAAATCTCAGCAGGATCAAACAGATGAGGTGAGACAAACATTGCTGGGGTTCTATCTCCCTCACTGTTCACCATCCGGCTTCATCAAATATCGGCGGGTCCTTTTCTGTGCGGAGGCTAAGCTGTTGATACAGATAAGTATTTTTCTTTCTACAGTCTTAATATTGCCACATATTTTCATGGCGAGATCATATCATGGCAATAACTCAACGGATTATGTTCTTATAATGCAAAGGATGCCACTCTGGATGAACTCAACGGGTGTTTTTGCCTTTACAGCACCGATGGTCCAAACCAAATCCAAATGATAAAATAAGAAAACTGAATGACTGGTAGAAAGATGAATAGAACATAAAGCACTTTATATAGAATATGAGTCACCTGCATGCTCGCTGCTAAATGAGGTTGGATGCAAAATAATACTGGCATAATGATTTTAAACTGGCTTAATTTTTACCATAGGCAATTGTACAGAAGAGGATAAGGGCCAAATATGACTACGTGAAGTTTTTCTCAGAGTTCTGACTTTATTCTCAGAATTCTGACTTTAAAGTGAGGATTATGGGTACCTGTAAGGAACAAAGGACATGGCTATTTTGCCACATGAGGAAGGGAGCAGTATCATGACAGACATGCCTTCTTTGAATGATTTCTTGCTTGTTCGGGGGGTACCAGAAGAATTCATCTCTGCAGAGTGAAAGGTGGCTGAAAAAGAAATGTATGATGGTCTGGTGCCTTACGTTTGTAAAAAACTATGAAAATGCTAGGACGTGAAGCATGTAGGATGCAGACACGGATTATTTAACTAGCACGGTTTTGGCTAATGTGGTGTTACGTTCAATGAGTGACCATGCTAATGGGTGACTTTCAGCTGGGCCGATGCTTGTTCGCGACGTTCAGTGCTTTTAGCAGTTTCCACCATGGCAACCACGGACAACTTCTGCAAATAGTCACCTGTTAATAAAGGTCACCAATCAATCCGGGACGCCAGCACCGACAGTGTGATGTGTGCGTTTTCACATCTAATATGTTTAATTGAGGGCTTAATATCCAACCAAGAGTTTGAAATTGTTTATCCGGAACTTTGAAAGATCAACCAAGTCTTAATGGATTCTTCAGCCTCATCAGTCTCAGCAGAGTCATCAGTCACCACCACCTGGTCTCCAATTGCAGATTAATCTTGCAGTTGCTCATGACAGATGTTCTTCATCACAATTTACTTGAAGTGCCAAGAACTTAATGACCAACTATAACATATCATCTGCTCTAATGAACAATGATCTTCAGCTGACTGTCGTTCATAACAAATTGTAGCCACCCTGTTAGCTTGAACGACAACTCTTCCATCTCATTTCACACGCAATCACATGTTAAGTATCTTACTGCATGTAAGTACCACAGCACAGGTTCTTGACTTTTAAGGGGGAAATATTCTCTGTCACTCATATACCGCACTTTCTGTACCACTGTGGTCATTCTGATGGCTGATCTGTTTTTATGACTTCCCGAAGCAGGATACATTTTACTTAGAATTATTCGGTTGAATTACTTTAAGTGTAAATAGGTTTGAAATTAATAACAAACAAGAGGATGTCTATAGGAACAAACTGAAAAAACAACAACTCTATTGAGCCGGTTAGCACTGATCAGGTGTTTCACTTTGAACACTCTGAGACATTGGCTGCCTTTTCCGAGGAAATTTCATCCAGAAATAGATTTGAGCTGCCTGAGCTAAATGCATCTTTGCAGGCAGGCTGTGAGCTGTACCTGAGTTCTTGTGTTGGCCCTAAGACTTTAGATTACTGCTGATTATCTGTTAGGATTATTTCCTCAAGGAGTCCATGTTTTATCAGACCGTCTATTTCTAACATAGCTCTTTAAATCTGCTTCTCTATAAAGTACCTTTTTTTATTTTATGGCATATGGTGTAATTAAATATGTTAATTTATTTCTTCTTTTTTCATTTAATCTTTATTCAGTATTACATCAATCCCCAAAAGCATGTATTGTAATAGGTCCTAATAGCAGTAAGTTTTTATTGATTATAGTAATAACAGTATATTGTCATGGTCTAAGTAAAAAATAATTAGTGTACGACGGTGTTGTATAATTCAATCAGTGACATTTTTGCCAGACATTGTTCGTGAAAACCACATAGCCTTTGTACATAAAATTAAAATCAAAACCAAATATTTAAATTATGATATAAAAACAAAGTAGGGTTTCATACATCTGTCTGTAATGGGGCACCTGTGTGAGTGTGAGCTTTGGGTCGGCAGCCTCCCCTTACTGCCCAATAAAGCCAGCTATTGAGAAAGCTTCTGTGCATGACTTAAAACCACTCAGCTATCCATTCAGTGAGTGCTAAAAATGAACGGAGCAGAAATGAATGAAAGGTTGTTGAGTTGGTGTCGTGAGACTTGTTAATTGGACAGTTGTATGCAAAAAAGCGGACGTGTCATGGTAAATGTGTGATCACCCATTCATTGTGGGCCTGACCCAGGCAGGAACCACTTTGAATGCCTGATTAGAAATTAAAACTCATGTCAAGTTAAGGTGTTATCCACAGCCCTAAATGTCTTAATTATTTTTTCTCCAACAAAGACCACACCATTGTATTATATAAAAGTGGTTGTATTTGCAATGGCTAAAAGGATATGGGATGGATTTGATGAGAGTTGTACTTAGGGGCATGATAAGTGAGATTGAGGAGTGGGGTTAAAGGAGATGAGCCAGGAGATGAATGGGGATTTGATAGCCATGATGTAAGTGGAACATTTACAGAGCCTGGTGAAATGACTCAGGTTGGGCGCCACGTCTCAAGTTTCCCGGGACTAAGTGAGAATTGACCTTTTGGATGTGGCTGAGGTTGCAGTGTTAAACTTGAGAAGACCGGCGACTAAAAACTTTGATGATGTGGATTGGGATGCCTTGTTTAGAAGTGATTATGGATTATAGTAAAGTATATGAATAGAATGACTGGAGAACAGTTCAGGAAAGAGTGTTGACAAAATTTGTTGGAGATGGTGGTGGAACCAGAAGTTAGGAGTGACTCTCAGAGCCACTACCATAAATATTGCATCTATTGTCATATTGTTCTGCTCTCCTTTTAAATCAGAGGGTTTTTAAAGAGTAGGGTAGCAGCTTGTGAAATGAGCGATCAAAGAAAGGTGAGGTGGAGGTGAATTCTGGACACAGAAGACTAAACATTCTAGGGACTCATGGGGGATAGTGGGAGGGAGGTATGGAGGTGACAATGATTGTGTGGCGGTGAGGAAGAGTTATCCCGAGGTTTATAAGTTCATGGAAGTTTATTTTTGTTGAATCTTTTTGAAAAGAAATCAAATATTTTCAGGCTGCTCTGAAAGTGAAAGTGAAAAAAAGTCAGGCAGATGATAAAACAATTAAAACCTTTCCAGAAAATTGCCAGACAAATTTCAGGAATCTGGATGCAAGGTCAAAGCTCGGAAGGTGCTAGTGTAATAAAAATAATAAATGAACGTGAATGGAGTAAGAGGCGGTGGATGCTTGGTGTGGTAGGCAGCAAAAGAAGAAAAGTTTTCCTCTTCCTTAAGAGTATCCCACTGGCATTGCTTTTATGGGGTGCCGTTTGTAAAGTTGCACATGCTGATTTTAACAGCAACATTTTGCCACCTTTAGCTCCAAAAGTTAGATCTAAATATATAATATTTTTATTCAACATTTATATATAACATTTGGATTCGAAATTTAGATACATTTCGATGTATTATTTAGATTTAACAGTTAGATATAACATTTGGATTTAACATTAAGCTATATTTCATGATTCAACATTTAGATGTAGCATTTAGATTTAGATTTAACATTTAGACATATTTTATGATTTAACATTTAGATTTAGATTCAACGTTTAGATTCATCTTTTAGATATAACATTTAGTCTTTCACATTCTGTCTGCTGTATCAGGCTTGGCAAAGAAGACCAGAGATTGTGGCAAGAAAGGGATAATTCCCAGACAACATCCATGCCTGAGTGTAAGAGGAAAATTCTGTTATTGCGAGGCTGGCTTCAAGGTGCTGAAGTTTATGGAATATTTGGTACACATTCACAGACCGTGCCTCTAGGGGTTATGGAAGGTAAGCAAGTCTTGCGTGACAACTTGAAACATTCAACCCCTGTTATGGAAACCACCCTGACGAAGGACAGACCTTCCTCTCTTCCTGACGCTTTGGGGAGTAAAACATTGGGTTGGTATCTGGCTAGAACTAATTACGGGGAGGGATGGCATGGAGAGTGGAGTGAGGATCCTCTTGGTTGGATAGCTGAAAGTGTTCGATAGAGACGATTTTAAGAAAGCAGATCGATTTTTTGCAGAATAACTGACCTGGTATAAGTTCAACCAAGCTACTGTGATAATCAATCAGAATACAAGTGGGTGCCCTCACCTGTATTTATCTCTATAGGTGAACAAGTTAGACACAGGGTG
The DNA here is from genome assembly GCA_037951165.1 of Lophius americanus. NCBI lineage: Eukaryota > Metazoa > Chordata > Actinopteri > Lophiiformes > Lophiidae > Lophius > Lophius americanus. The sequence goes on along the minus strand of JBBDHG010000250.1, from coordinate 1,717,308 downwards.
GATTCATTTCTTTTGGAAGAGATGGTAAAAACTGATGATTGAGATTCATGTTTTTGTTCTTAGAACATCAGATATATTTACTTAATCTGGGGTAAGTGGTGATTGTAGACTTTAAGGGAATCAGACAAAGAACTTCAACAATAAAATGTCTTAATGTATTTTTAAAAAATAATAAGAACACCACACACATGTGGCAACTTTCCTAAGTTTCTCAAAGAAAAAACTTGCAATGGAAACAAATCTTCATGTTAAACCCCCTCGGTAAAACCACTTATCTAGTAACACCTGGGTCTTGATTAGTTAATGAAGAGAGGGAAGGAAAAGGAGTTCATTCGAGACCAAATTTAACAAGGGCCGTTCCTTGTAACTAAAAATGTTTTTTACCACTGACTCGACTTGCCCTCGTCCTCCATGGACTCTTAATCTTCCTCCTAATTGAGCACACCTGAGACTGATGTGGTCCGGGATATCACCTGCCCTGCACTATAAACAATCTTTAATTTCCCCGAGAAGAAAACAGAAATGAAATGAATCAAGTATACAGCCTGATGAGATGTTTATCGGGAACATAACACCGTTTAAGACGTCTGCCAGAATGATCCTTGCTCTCTTTAGTCCAAGTGTCAAATCAAAACGAGGTGAGATGATACTTTGTTTTCTCATAGTTATATAACATCTTAACGCAGGTAAGACTGTTTTTTATACTTTGGACAATTAAAACACCTGCCGGGGAACAAAGCTCTAACGTGATGCGGTGAGCAAGAAGAATCGATGTGTCTGTATCTATTCAGTTCGTTCTAAGCCCTCACTGCTGTCTGTGGCTGAATGGAGATTTCACACACCTCCTGTTCCAGGAAAGGGGTGGCAGCTGGCCTGCTGTCACTGTGTAATCATAGTGTGTTTGCATCATCATCGCTAAGGTTGAGGTGAGTTCACTAGTGTTGTCGGATAGCCCAGGGCAATGTCGCGTTAAAGCACCTGAATGTCCACAAATGAACCTCCGTCCTTAATGAGAGTCTTTTTTGCTTCGCTCTGTAGATTTATTTATTTTTTGTCACACAACTTAAGACGGATAATGATGCGGGAGAGGGAAAGAGAACACGTGCATCAGTGTGACAGTAACGCTGGAGACACCGACAGCCCACCAGGATCTGTCACTCACAGGGACAGCGACATGTTTTTGCCCATTATCATCGCTGCTCTCTCTGCTCTCATCAGTTATCACCCTGACTCAGACGTATCAGGCTGCCACATCCAGACGGAAGACTGGGCTGTTCCCTCAACCTTCAAGGGTTCTGAGTTCTGTTCCCAAATTGATACTTTTTGTAGAATCGACAGCATGACGGACTTGAGTTCCTAAAAGCATTGTTGGGATGACATGACAAATTAATATTAGTACTTTTGGTGGATTTGCACAGATCAACCAACAAGTGCACACTGCATCACAGATTTCATAATATTGTGTGAATAACAGAACACAATAGTAGCATCACTGTTTCTATTGGGGGGGTCAGTCCACTGCTTTGTTCTAGAAGGACGGACATTCATGTCCCCCTGCGGATAAATTCAAATAAGTTCACATCCAAAGTCCTCATCACTGACCACATCACCCCTGTCCAAAACTTCCACTGGCTCCTGTCCCACAGCATATCCAGTTTAAACTACGTCTCCTCAACCACAAAGCCCACCGTGACCCCCGACCTCACAGACCTCGTCCTCCACTCTCCGTCCCGCTCCTCTGATGCCAACCATATCTCTAGCCACTCAGGACGACCCACTCAGGAGCAGAAGTGACGTAACCTTCTGGGTAGCTGCCCCCTCCCTCTGGAAGTCCCCACCCAAACCCATCAGAGACTAAACTGACCCTTCAACGTTCAAATCTTTTAGATATGCTTTTAATATTTAATCAAGGCTGTGTGGTATTTTATTTGTTGTAAAGCTGTTTATATTCTTATTTTAATATGATATTACGACATGTTGTTCACTATTTTTCTTTGCCTGTAAAGCATATTTAAGTATTTTGAAAAGCATTCTATAAATATAAGGCATTATTATTATTATTAACTTAAGGCTAAATGCTAACATGCTAGCACACTAGGCTAAAGCAGTAATTCAAACGGGAGAAGTGTTACCTGGAGACCTGTGGTCATTTTTAATGATCCCCTAGGACTTCTTTGTTATTAATCCCGTGATAATGTGCCATGCCTGTAATTTGTAAAAGATAAGATAAAATTCTACCAAAATTGACCTACACTATTTCCCCAAAAACAGAGGTCACAGATGTCGCCTGCCTGCACGTCTGTCCGACCTCGAAGAACACCCTGCCTGCCACAGACGCACTCCTAGGCACTGACAGCTGACCCGGTTGCAGCAGCAGTTGTTATGCAGAGCCTTCATTCACATCACGTCTGAAGGCATGTTTTCAGTAATTCAAGTAAAAAACAGACTTTGCTTATCCTGTGCGAATGCACCACATGAAAGGCAGACGTACCAGGATCATGTTAGAGGGTGGGGTCAGACGGCTCGAGAGCCTGAGGACAAAACTGACGATTTGTTATTCGACAACGCTTAGAAATCAAGATATGAAATGCTATTTTTAGTTTTTGGACTTAAGATAGCAGATTTCCCAACTTACAGAGGTTTAATCTACAATTATATACTTGAGTCCTAGTACCAGCAGATTGTAGAAAAATAAAGGAGATGCCAAGCTATTCTATCTATTTTAATATATCTGCATCCAAATATCATCCTGTATTACAATATTCCTGGAAGAAACATTTTTTTATTGTCGTATAGTCAAAACTCAGCAGGGTTGTTTTATTTAGCAACAACATTTTTATATGGAAAAATGGTAAAATAAAGTAAATGTTCGAGTGATACAACCTCTATGATTTCCAGTTTAGAAGAACAACTTATTTCTATTTCTATTTCCCTAAAACCTTTCCAGGACTGGGGCCTGCTGTTGTTAACAATGAGCCACCTGTTCCTGATTCTTATCATTCAGGCCAAATGAAAATTCCTTTCTTGCAATGATGCTGGAAAGATGGAAGGCCAAAGATCCTCCACTCCATCTCCCATCCGATTGGCCCTATTTGTGGCCTTGCGGGCTCGCTCACCTCTGACAGCTCAATAAATTGTACAAATTGGGAACAAATGTATTTGTTTGATGGGCACTTTGTGTGGAGATGGGCAACACTCAGCCACAGCCGGAGCAGCAGTGGGCCACTCAGCCACATCCACAGAGGAAGCGGCAGCAGATGGCTGGTTCGCGGGACGAAACATGACGCTGGTGGCTTAAAGATAATAACAAGTTTTATTTTTCAAGGTGGCTTGACTGCTGACACAGTTTAATCTTTTATCTAGTTCCCCAAGTCTGTCATTGTAAGGATTTTGAGATACAAGGATTTCTGTAATCCCTTTGAAACTGACTGACAGGCAAAATTAATAACAGAGAAAGTCCATACCAGCACAAAAGGTCTATTAATGGTGACCCACTATGTTTCTAAGAAGAGCCTCATTCTCTTGAAATGAGCTACTTGGGGACTGTCTTCAACACTCCATGAGCTCCGCCGCTACTCTTCTTTAGCTTTGACCTATTACTTTCCATGGCTCGCCCTTTTTTCTTTTTTTGCACGGTGACGATAGCTTTGAGGGAAAAGGAAGCAAGTTTTACATCAAATGAGCCTCTAGTAGGACTTCTGCGAGTCTGAAAAATGGCATGTTGACTCACCTGAAATAATTGCATCAAATAAAATGCAATTTGTGGGTGTTAATGGCTCATGCCCTTTTCCACACCCACCACTTCTGAATGGAATGGTGGGTGTTTAAATGTATCACAGCTACCTGCAATAAAATGATTGTGCTCACAGCAGATTCAAGGACAGTTTCGAACGGGATGAAAAGGAATTATTTGTCACTGCGTCACTTGGATATTTGACCTTCACTGAGTAAAATGAATCATGTGCATAGTTTGATATGAAACACCGGTTTCATGGGAGAAAATATTCTCTGTCCTAACTTTTAATCGTGTTTAAGAATGTATTTATTGAGTGTACTCCTCCTTTAAAATCACTGTTTCAGGAAAATATTGTTGACTGCAGAACATTTGCCATGTGCCATCAGTGCCTAATTTATTAAGGAACCTTTTTTTTATTGAAGATGCTACATTCTAAAATGTGTACAGTCCATTTTTGGTAATGTGCAACATCAAAACAAATATGAAAAATATGCATGATAGATTTATCTATTTTTAACTAACAGTTACAAAACTGTTATTTACACCCTATAGTACCCTAAAATAATCTATCTGAGTGCGCATTCTCTATTTGACCCACGTTGTTGAGACACTTGTTTTTGTCCTTGTCCTGGTAGACGACAGAAGCATGTTTTTGCATTCACCTAAAAAGGGTCCTGTTTTCTCGTATTGATGAATTCTCTGAATGAACGGAATTCAGAACAACTACGCTGTTCTTCTAACTAAACAACTTAGTTATCTTGTTTATTTGGGGGGGGAAAAAATGAAATGAATGCGGTACGCTTCCACAGAACCGTTAAGAGTTTTGTTTTTTTCATCTAATAGTTTTTTTACTTATTATTTACTAAAATAGTTTTTACTTATTTTGAATGCTTAAAAAGTCTGAACCCTTAGACCTTTTCCTTCAAATAATATCAAGCCAGAGAATGAAAAGGATTTCTGTAAAAAAAAATGTCCAGTAGTTTTAGATGAGCCGTGAATCTCATGCCTGCATAATAAAACATGAAATATGAATTTAGAGGCTGTACATTATGTTAGCAGAGCAAATAAGAGCATTTTAGCACATTTTAGAAGACTGCAACATCTTCGCTTAAAATGCTGTGTGTGAATGTGTGTGTATGTGTGTGTGTGTGCGTGTGTGTAGGTGTGTGCGTGTTTGAGCAGATGCACCTTCTTCCTCTACCTCTTCTCTCTCCCCACAAGTGTCAGTCTTGCCCGGTGATCAAAGTTCAGGCTCAGGCCATCCAACTAGCTGGTTTGATTCAGGGCTGACTACTTTCACACTCTAGAGCTCACAGTTCATCTGTGTTGTGCGTGAAGTGGCAGGACTTTCAGGGACAAGCTGTCTCTCAGAAAATGGTTCGTCCAGATCTTTTAAATGTCAGTTATGTCATTTGATTGACAAGAAGGGTGTCAAACCGAGGAGGCAAGAGGAGAAATGGACAGATTGCTCTGGACGGTGAGTCAGAGTGAGATGCACTCATTAATAACTGCAGACACGTGTAAACACTTGAAGAAACAATTGCCTCTCGTAGATGTGACAGATATCCTCCGGCCTCTGTCTCTGTTTAATGCACTAAAGCTGAAACGAACTCCGAACATTTCTTCGTCTTTTATTCAAATGATCCGCATTCTCTCCGGTCCATGTGCCTTTCATAATGGCTCCATTTTTAATGGAGCGATTTATCCATCACAGATCTTATAATAGTTGGAGAGAAAAAACACTGCAATTATGTGGCATTGTGAATCATCACTTATGTGCAAATTAACCGGTGGTAGAAGCTTGAAGAAGTCTACAGGGAGAGACAGAAAGCTATGCATTATGTAAATAAATCTATATTATTATCCTGAATTAAAACTCATGTACTTTTTAAATATACATTTGATGCAGTGTTAAGCCCAGTCACAGCTGGGATGGGCTCCAGTATCTCCGGTTCATATTCAGACCTTTCTGTGACGAGTACTCATGTTCTCCCAGCAAAACATTCTGCTCGCCAGCTTCGTGGAATTGCATGGGGGAAAACTTTGCCGTTTTCTCTCCTTTTGAATGCATTTAAAAAAAAAAAAAGTCTTTGCTCGTGATTGCATTAAAACTTCCAGCTTAATTGGCGGGAACTATAGGTACAGATAGCGTTTTACCTGTTGCCAGTGCTGCCGGGGCTGCACTGACGATAGTTTTTTATTGTCCTAGTGCAAAAGTTTATCCCTTTAATGTCCTTCTCAACTTCTCAGATTTATTAAGAATATTAAAGAACGTAAAGACTTATCACACAGAATTATGTAACTTCATACTTCCGGAAATAATCGCATTTTTTTTTTTTGAATTGACTATTTTCCATTAACATTACAACATTTCATCATGAAACAATTTTACCAAATGATTGTCAATGTAAGGAAAATTTAGAGTTTCTAAAATATTAATATAATAAATTTCTTGTTATGTACATTAAAGGGGTATCTCAGAATAAAGAAACTCAGAGTTGAACCAACTCCGTGGGCTTAAGATAGTGTCAGCCCTGAGCTTCTTAACCTCCATGTAGATTACAAGATCAGACGCCATGAATGATTGATGATGGTTTATTGTTTTTTGACATGTTAACCATTTGTTTTCTATAGCACTGTTTGATGCTTATGTCAGACATTATCCCAGGTGGCGGGCCTTCTGAGCAATATGCCACAATGTTTTTACCCAGGAACCCCAGCTCGCCACATTTGTGCTGTTGACTTTTTGTCACAGCACAAATGTGCTGTTGACTTTTTGTCACAAAAAGTCAACAGGTTACATGCGTGCTTGACCTACAAAAACACCTCACATAGTTCCTCCTCATTTATATGTAGGCCAAGTGTTCATCTTCAGCCTGATTACCCACCTGATTTCAGATGGGTAATGGACTGCGGCGTTTATCTTCCGTCTGAAAATAACAGCTGGGCTGCCTCAGTGGGCTTAGTTAACATGCAAACTAAATCCTTTAATGGCACAAGCAATAGAACCCCATCAACAACTTCACACGCACTATAGACAGAGACAGAAGAGATGTGCTTCACTCACTCTTTTTAATGTTGAAGAACTTTCTCCTGTCTTTAATGGGGGAAGGGGACCCTAGCCTTTTCACAGTGAGCGCTGACCTCTCCGTGTTTAGGCCTATGCCGAGTGAGGACAACTTCATTTGCTGTCAGATTTCATTCTAAAATTATGGTCAAGTGGTCACTTTTTGTAATAAGTGTAATGTGTGTCCATGAAAATTAGCTGATTAGCAAAGAGAATGACCTTGACTTCGACATAGTCAAATTCCTTTTTGGCAGTGATCACATGACAGACACTATGTGGCCTGAGCCGATCTTTTATTTAATACTTTTTTTATTCAAATGAACCCAGGTTGACCCCACATGGCATGACTGCATATTCATCACAGTAAGAGTGGGGATGTTTTAGCCCACTGTAAAATAATCATGAATGGCGAGACAATATTTAATTTCACTCAACATGTTTTTATTATAATAACAATTTCGTCTGAAAATATGGGTGAAGTCTGGCTCATCGGAGACAACAGCACTGCTTTGGTGACTCAACCCAGAGATGTGAATTTGGGTTCGGTTGGTTGCTTTTCTTCTCTCTCCTGTGATGAACTGTCGACCTTTCCAGGGTGTACTCGGCATGCAGATGCAAAGTGATTGCAGTAGTGAACTTTACTCAATCTTTTGACGATTTCCCTTTCTTCAGACCACTAAAATGATTGAAAACAACGGAGGGACTACAAGTCCTCAACTGAAGTCAAAAGGTTTCATATTATAACGTCTTTTTTTTAATCTGCTCATCATTGCTTAACCTTTGCTGGATTCCATGGGAGGTTAAGTGTTGCTTAATTTGCGCAACAAAATTGTATGTGGTGAAAGACCGCCTCATTTGAGGGTGTAGCCGCACCCAAAACATGTACATGCAAGATTCTTTATTCAGTTCCACTCTTATTTACTTATTTATTTAAGTTGGCTTACGTGTTTCAGCATAGTTCCTTTATGCTCATTTCATTTTGTGCAACTTTTTGCTACAATTAGAACCAAACGTTTAAAAACGTTTTAAAGTGTCAAATTTTAATGTCCCTTTTTTTTAAATCACATTTACAGCAATATTTATGAACTTTATTTTCAATAAACCAAGCATGTTGAAAATTTCTCTGTAAATGTAGTTTTTGCTTTTTCAGATAGTCGCAACGTTTACTCACTTTGTCTCCTACTATGAATAATCGGATTTCTCTGTGTTTCATGTGAAAGTCACACCCCTACAATAAAAAAAACCATTTAAGATTGAAGTATGAAAGGCAAACACATACACATGCGCAGTAAACCTTAGATTTTAATCAGAAGTATTGACAGAGATTATTACGGCAAAGGAAGAATTGGTTTATTTCCAGTGCAGTCTTGAAAATAAAAACATCCTTAAATCTCAGAGTGAAATCTTCTTGCGTGACTGATTCCGCCTGCAGACTCTTATGAGCTTTATTCTCTGCTAATTTCTTTTTTTTAACACATCTTTAAGGTATTTGTCAAAATAGAAAGTGAAAATCCTGTCCAAATCATCTATTCTATCCATTACAGGACATCTAGTATAACGCTAGAATGGTTTGCAACCGTAATAAGAACTCTTAATGTATTGTACACATTTCACACATCTCCAATGGAATAATCTACTATTATTTCATATTTACGCACAAATTGCAGGTTATGTAGCAACCTAGAAAACGAGATAACGTCGGGGGGGGGAAAGCTTCTAAAGAGTCTGAATAGGATTACATTGCAAGACCAGGGATTAAATTCAACCCAGGAAGACATCTCCATAGAAGCCCACCCCATCCATCTTTTTGCCTCCACTCTGATCGACCAGTTGGGGAAAGTGGGCCCCCACACAGGTGTTGACAGCCTGCCTCACCTCTGCTGGCAGGGACCTCAGCTTCTGTGCATGTTCCTTCAGGGCCTCCTGATTGAGCTGCAGACACAGGGTCCAAAGGTGTTAAATGCTTATCATATTCTTTTGGGGAACAGAAAATAGCAAAGCAAAGATTCAACCGTATAGAATGTATTGATCCCAGAGTGATTTTAGATAAGAGTGATGATGAAGCGTTTAAAGGATATTTGATAGACTAGCAATGAGTCTGTGTTCAGGAAAACCGGACAATGCCCAAAGTTAGAATGAAGTTTATCCTGCATAGACTAAGTAATCAGGTTATCCTTGTTTGTACCTTTATCTGCTGACACACATAATCATTCATCCTACTGCTTATCTCAAACTGTATCTGAAAAAGTAATTTTAGCAATGTAGAGATATAAAAACATATCATCCATCTGGTGTTCCCGCGTCAATGTCTGAACTATCTAACACCTCTTTCCTCAGTGATACCTGCCAAGATTCAAAGCAGAGCATTGTCATAATTCTGCTCTGACATCATCTACAGCAGTGAGGGATTAGTCTCCACTTCCGCAATTGCCTAAAATGTATTTGTCATCCGCCAACATTTTGCATAATCACTGAATGGACAGATGGTCATGGTTGAAAAAGTTTGAGGGAAAACTATTTGATTTCCAATTGGCTTTTAAGTGTTTTAGTATCAATGTTTAACTATGTTTTCTATGTGCATCGTATGCTTGTCTGATATTATATACAGTTCATTATTGTAAAGTGAGTCCCTATAAGTGGTAATCGGGTGTTGTTTTAAGGACAATTGTCGGGTCATAGAAGAGCTCTTATGCTGAGATAAGATGGGAAATATTGGCACATGATCTCAGATTCCAAGTGGTTAAAAGGGACTGAAAGCACCACAGGGGGAAATATTACCCTTTTTGTCTTAATTAAAGGTTAATTTAGATCCAGAGTTGTGGTTAGATAGTATAGTGGCTATCATTATTATTATTATTATTATTATTATTATTATATAACCAAAAAGTAGGGGATATTATGGAAATGTCATTGACGTCGCCTCATCCACCGCAGATCCTTCTTGTTAACGTGATAACTAAGAAACTATTTCATGGGTCATTTTCAGATTTTATACACATAGGACTTAGTGCGAGGAAGAACTGGACTGACTTTGGGAAAGGTCAGTTGCATAATTCTGACACTTGGGGAGTTTTATATCTAAAAGCATTCGGGCCATAACTTTCTAACATTTTGTCCTTTTGTTCCACATTTGGTACATATGAATTCTCTCATGGAGATTTATCCTGTATAAATATAATATTTGACTCTAATAGTTCTTATTTTACTCTTTAGGGAAGCTTTAAAAAACGTTTTTTTAAACGTAACTTCCTAACTGTTGGTCAGATTTCATTCAAACTTGGTGCATATGAATTGATTTGAGGAGTTCTATATCATATATCATATTTTACTCTTATAGTTCATATCTTACTCTTTAGGTGGGGTTTTTTCATGAAAAACACTGTTTTTTTTAAATAGCTTCACATTTAATTTGAGGAGTTAAATCAGGGGAATTGCATGTACAATGCAAGGGATTAGGGGCTTTTCGGGGATATACCGTTGCTGTCGAGGATGACAGTGTAGGCCTCATGCATTCTGTTTTTTGCTGAATGTAATATGCAATAAATCCAGATGGTAAATGCTGTTAGTCCTCATGCAGGAAGGAGCATACTGTGACAGTTGTCAAAACTGAACCTAAAAACATAGCTGAGTGGAAAATCTCTGTTGTTCTAATTTCCCTACTGTTCACAGATCTAAATGTTTGTGTGAAACACACTGTTGTAAGTGCATAAAGGTGTGAATGTTGCTGTCAGAGTCTTTACCTGGTTAGTCAGGGTCTTGATTTCTTCAAGTGTAGCAGCCTGCCTCTGCATCAGAGCCTCTTGCTGTGGGCTGTAATCTGGGGACTGGAATAATACAATAAAGCACAATTCATCATGTCTCTACTGAAAACCAGGCGAGGGTTTGAGTCCTTGTGACCGTCTCTTGGGTGGGCATGTGGTTAGATAAAGGCTGTTTGCCTGTCTAGGAGCTGTTCCTCTCCTCATGTTCCTTCCTGTGAGTAGATTTGAGTGTTTGTGTGTATCTGGAGATGAATGCACCCATGGGATGCAACCTGAGCAAAAGAATCAATACATTCAAGTCACAAGCTGGACTTAGCAAGTTCAGTGACACAACCCTCACCGCATCTGTCCATGCATACCGATTACATACTGATTAATGAATAGCTGCAATAATTAATTAGCGAATGCTGATTAATGAGATCAAAATGGGCTGAAGTGTACGCCTAAGGCCTGGTGGGGTGGGGGTGAGGGGTGATGGGTACTGCCAAGCAGATGGGGTTGATGGGAGAGGAGTGAAGTGTTAAGGGCCTTTAACCTGGATACAACAGGTCTGATTCTTGATGAGCCCACAAAGGTAGAAGAGCAGAGCTCAGTGAGTCATCGACCACGCATGGATCAGCCTGCCTCTTGTAAACAGCCTCTGAGTAATGAACAAACAGTCAGGGCCTGCTGCATTTTTGGTCCGTGAGTAAAACGGTGTTAGTGTATGTAAGTGGTTGGTGGGTAAATGGACGTGCATGCCCACACCTGTGGGTGTACTTAAGTTCTGCGGTGGCGTGTGTGTCCGTGAGCGAGTGTGTGTGGACTTTTGTGCAGGTGAGGGGATACGCTGTGACATGCCTCAGGTTATATTTTTTCCATGTTTTGTTCAGATCTTCGCTGCCTCTTTGTATCCATAGTTACACTATTGAATGCAATGACTGTTTAGCAGACGAGTGGATGGGAATAACAGCCATTATTTGTGCTGCGGACAAAAAGCCCTAATTTAACAGAAAATAGAAAAGTGCAATTTTTGGAGTTATGTTCTGTTTCCTTAATTTCATGCAAGCAATGTTATGTTGTTGACTTAAAAAAAATGATGCCATTAAACACCAATTGCGTTATTTCACCTTTTCATAGAACGTTTACTACATTATACAGTATTAATAATAATAATAATAATACATTTAAAATATTATCCTGCGTTTCTTAATTTTTAATTGCATACAAATGTAATACTTGCTTGCAATTGTATAAATGATTAATAAAGCAATAATAAAGAGATTGAAAATATGCAGCTAGTTATTTCCTTGTATTTTGGAGCCAAACCCTATTAGATTTATAACAATGTGTACTTTAACATAGAAGCTCCTCACCCCATTGCAATATTATGCTTTACACTAAATAGAGGACAGAACAGGACAGAACAGGACAGAACAGGACAGAACAGGACAGAACAGGACAGGACACGACCGGAAAGGATAGGGAAAGGAAAGGATGAAGGACAGCACAAGGTAGAACTGCACAGGACAGGATATGAAAGGAAAGGAAAAGATGGGACAGGGTAATACAGGATAGGACAGGATCCAAAACAGGGTAGGAGAAGACAGGAGAGGAAAGGACAGGATAGGACAGGATGAGACAGGACAGTAATATACAGGGTAGGATAGGATAGGATGGAATCCAGAAAAGGGTAGGACAGGACAGGATAGGACAGGACAGTAAAAGACAGGATAGGGTCCAGGACAGGTGAGGGTAGGACAGGACAGGACAGGGTAGGAGAAGACAGGTGAGGGTAGGACAGGATAGAACAGGATAGGACACGACATGTGAGGGTAGGACAGAACAGGACAGGACAGGACAGGACAGGACAGGATAGGATAAGACAGCACAGGACAGTAAAAGACGGAATAGGATGGGATCCAGGACAGGATCCGTATCCCCTGGTCATTCAAACCCAGACGCCATCCTGCTGATTTAATCCTTGATTGAGAAAGAGGGTTCCTGAAGACAGAAGGAAACATAACAGGTAAGAAGAAATTAAGATGATAAATGTGACCCAACCAGAGAGACAGAAATGAGTGACATAAGAGATGATGAAAGAAGAACTTAAATAGGCAAGGAAGCAAACATGAATGAAGGAGAATAATTATAAAGATATCAAAGAATGATGAACCAATACTATCTTTTAATCTTTTAACTTTTAATTCCGTTTGTTGGTACAGCCTGGCATCTTTCCTTTTACTTTCAGATACAGTATAGGTTTTAATATTCAAACGAAAAAAGAATCCTCCTTGCTTTAGTGTTGGTAGTTATTTGTGAGGCATTCACGTAGAAACTTTCATGAGATTGGTTTGGGACTTACACAATCAGCCAAAACATTACAACCCCATTGCTGATGAAGTCAGAATACCATGATTATTTGTTAGAATGTCACAATGATACAGTATATTAAGCAGCAGATGCACATTTAGTCCTCAAAGATGATTTGTTGGAAGCAAGAAAAATGGGCAAGTGTAAGAATCTGAGAGACTTTGATAAAGGCCAGAATGTAATGGCTAGACAACTGGGTCGGAGTATCGGCAGAACTGTAGGTCTTGCGGGATGTTCTTGGTCTATAGAGGTTAGAACTTATAAAGCGGTCTAAGGAGGGCCAACCGGTGAATTGATGACAGGACCTTAAGCTCATCAATACTTGTTAGCAAAGACTAACCCATGTTGTCAGATCCCACAGAGGAGCTACTGTTGCACTGATCGCTGAAAAAGTTAATCCCGGTTCTGACAGAAACCAGCCTGAGGTCCAGCAGGGATGTGAGAGGTATCACTCATCAAATTTAAATCTCAGCAGGTATCAAAATGTGCTAATACTAAAGTCTCCGCTGTGTTCAATAATATCAAAAGGCTACTTACTGCTCCATCAGAGTGACTGGTCTCGTCCAACAGCTCTGTGCTCATTCCCCGCTCCATCCTAAGAGAGAGGATAGTAAGGATTTTTAAACTAATCTCAACTCATGCACATAATGTGCAAAAATGCTTAAAACTTACTGTACAAAGCTCTAAGGCAAACGTGTAAGAACCTTTTCTATTTTGGACAATAAGTCTGACCTCTGTCAGCTATGAAAGGAACGGCAAGGAATGGAAGCAATTAAAATCAGCAAAAGCCCACTCACTTTCTTTTCTCAGAGCACAAATGTTTTAAGACAGTTCTCTTCTTGTGTTCTTTGGTTTCACTACAAAACAAATAAAAACAGAGAATAAGGACTCCTGCTTGAATAAAAGAAAACAGAAGTGGCCCCCAGAGTGGTGTTTTTTTTCCTTAGACGTGATTTGCAGGGCTGTTTGTCTCTGATATGACCTTTTCAGTGGAAGGTGGCCTTAAGTGTGATATTAGACTGTCTATGTGGGATGGACCGTGATCAGAGCCGCCCTCGCTTCCCTACTGCTGTTTAAACACCTGCTGGATAATAGTTGTCCTGAGATCACCATCTGCCAGCTGGGGACTTTAGATACACACACAAACACACACACACACACACACACAGATTCAGGATGGACACTGTTAGAAGCGCACGATTACGTGATTCATAACAGGGTAAGCGTTTGCAGATAATGAATTAAATTATATTTCGGGTTTTGTAAAAAATGGCAAATGTTTTACCTCAGATGGCTCAAACAAACACACACCCACACACACATATACACACAAAGTTACACTAAGCTGCAGAGTGGACAGACTCAGCAAACTCTCGTCCATCAGTGTGTACAGCATGTCCCAAATGTGTTTGTGTGAGTGCTCACACCTCTCCAGGGCCTTCAGTTCACTGTTGTGTCTCTCTGTGACCATCTCCAACAACTTAGCCAGTCTCTGTCATAACAGAAGAGTCACAGTCAAAAAACAAAACTCTAGAAAGTCGGGAAAAGCAAATAAAAACTGTGTATGTCTTTCATCTTTATGCCAAATATAAGTTGAGTGCTTTAGTTTAATTTGCAATTCCCTCCGGGGTTATCTTAGAATCGGAGCTTAATGTTGAAGCACACGTCAGCAATCTTACCTAAGTGTCATCATTTTATCACTTCAGTAACATTTCTAACCTTCAGGCTCGACCATTGCAACGTTCTCTTGTTTGGTCTTCCCAAAAAAACAAGAAAAGAAAAAGACTCAGATCTTCATAATGTAGCAGATCATGATAAAAAATCACCTATTCAAGATCCACTTACAAGTTTTAAAAGCACCGAAGGGCAAAACCCCATCTCATAGACGTTTCCTATATATATATATATATATATATATATGCTATGATCCTACGAAGCTGGAGTTTCTTTGATGGTGAAAATGTGGCAACAACAACAACAAAGACAAACACGGATGACAACGTAAAGTAATTACAAATAAATAAGTCACAATAGTCCAGTACAAATGTTGATAAATCATTGTGTGTAACCTGGGAGTGTATCTTTTGGTGTGAGAAGGAGGATGTGTTAGGAGATATGAAGGTGAGTATGATATGCGTTTGGCAACACTGTTGCCTGATGGGTGTTTGTGTTTGGTTTTAATAAAGGCACAAATTAACACGAATATCAGAACAGTAATAAATAAGATAATAAAGGAGTCGGATAATATATACATATATATGATGACATAATATCATTCGGACACATATATAGAGCATATTTTTAAAACATCTTGTTAAAAAATACGTTCTTGTTGAATGTTGTTTTATATTGTTAATTTAACTTTACATACCGACAGAAATATTTAATTTGGAAAGAATAATACTATTACTTTTATACTTGATACTTTTACTTGATTTACAATAATTAAATGTATCTACTACATCAATCTACTGCTTTAAATTACTCAGTCTTTTGCTGATGCCACTTTGAGAGTTTTTTACTGCAATTTCAATACACATTTTTACAGAGCTGAGCAGTTTACACTCACCTGCAAACTCAGCTTTCATTATGATCTCAACAAGACACCTGTAAAGACCACTGACTTCACATTGGACAGGTGTGACCCTGTTGTGTCGACAAAATCCCTCCACACATAGACATTATGAAGTTTCGACGACAATGCGTCTGCAGTAACAAATTTGCAATCTCTCTCTCTCTCTCTCTCTCCCTCGCTCTCTCTCTCACCCACGGTATCATTCATTTTAAAAATGACAGGCTCTTTAGCTGCTTAATCATGTTGACAAGCTGGTAAATAATGTTGTCTGCCTGTATATGAGACGTATGGAAAAGAACCACATCTTCCTCTGAAATCGTTTGCAGAGATATATAAAATAAACATCTTATATGATTATCTAGTTTGAGCACTTGTAGGCGGGCCAAAAAGCAGCAAACACACAATTGAAATATCATTACCTTGTAAATTTGTGTGGCTAAGGGATTAGTATTCAGTATTTATTCAATATAATACAGAATAATATAATGGAGTAGAGTGTCATACGGATTCAAACATCACACACCATCCATTCTACTCCATCTATGAATGCTCTACATCATATATGAGTTCACAAACCACATTTCATATTTCTTGATGGAGATGAAGATCGTAAATTTGAATTCCTATCTTTGTCTTTCGTATATTTTGTATGTGATTATTTTGTTGTGTTGTAATTAATCGTATCTAATCTCATCATATATCATCTTACTTTATCTCATCTTAGCTTATTTTATCTCATCTTGTTTTATTTTATCTAATTTCATCTGATTTTGTCTATCTTCGCTCATCTCAACCTTATCCCATCTTGTACTATTACATCTTATCTAATCTTATCTTATCTCATATCATTGATTCATATCTTATCTCATTTTAGACAAACCTTGCCTTTCTTATCTCATCTTCTCATTTCTTGTCTAATCCGATCTGATTTGTTCTCATTTAATCTTATTGTATCTCATCTCACATTATCTTACCTTATCTTATATTATCTATGTTTAGCTCATTTTAATTGTTTTTATTTGATCTTATCTAATGTAATCTCATCGTATCTTATTTCATCATATCTCATTTTAGCTAATTTTATCTCGTCCTGTCTTATTTTATGTCATTTTATTGTATCATCTCTTATCTCATTTTAGCTTATCCTTTCTTGGCTTATCTCATTTTATCCCGTTTTGTCTAATCTGATCCTATCTTATCTCATTTAATCTTATTGAATCTCATCTCATCTCACCATATCTTATCTCATCTTACATTATCTCATCTTGGCTCGTTTTATCTTGTCTTGTCTAATCTTAGCTCATCTCACCTTATCCTATCTCATTCAGTGTGTCATATATCTTGTATCATCTTAGCTCGTCTCATCTCGTCTCATTTCATCTCACCTTATCTTATCATATCATATCATATCAAACCTTATCTCATCCTATCTCTTCTCATTTTATTTTATCTTGTCCTGTCTTTGTCTAATCCGATCGCATCTGATCTCATTTTAACAAATCGAATTTTCTCATCTCATTTGTCCTTATCTCATCTGATCTCATCTTACTTCATTTTTTATCTTATCTCATCTTATCTCCTCTTATCTCATCTTATCTCATCTTATCTCATCTTATCTCATCTTATCTCATCTGTCATTATCTCATCTGATCTCATCTTACTTCATTTTTTATCTCATCTCATCTCATCTCATCTTATCTTATTTGATCCCCAGTAAAATTAGCATGTATTTAGAGTCTGTTTCTGTCCTCCTTAGAATAATATAGTAAATTCTAAATCTTCCTTTAGGTCTGTTTGGTCTTCACCAGTTCTTATGATAAGTATTTGGCTGCTCCAATCTTTCCCACCGCTTTGTTGCGAGGCTGCTCTTTGGTCCTGAGCTGCTAGAGTGCACCGAGTTTCAAGAACTGTCAAACATAAGAATTATGTCAAAGATGCTCGGTATGCCTGAGGGAAATGAGTGAAGCAACAAAACAGGTCATAACTCACGGACTTTCAGACTGAATAATTTAACGATTTAACTTTTTTAATCCACTTGTCATTAGTAATTAAGTCTTACAGCCTTTGTGTGAGGATAAGTTCAGCTCGCTTTCCATCACTTTTGTATTTTCTATCGTTTTAAAAGGGAGAAGCAGAGTTTGAATTTTAGCTTGGGTTTAAACTTAATCCTCTATTTGACTAACCTCTGTAGCGCACTGCTCTTTCTTCCTCCTCAGCTGATCACACTGTTCCGTCCACAGAGCCTGCAACTCAACCTGCATTTTATCCTTCTGATCCTGCACCCGCTCGGTCTTCAAACCGGACTGGAAGCCGATTTCCCCTCCCCTGGCGGAAACAGAGCACAATGCAACATAACGCAATATTTGCGAGAAGGAGAGAGTTTATCGACTAACTCTACTAACCACTACCTCTCTGAGTACAGGAATAACAGCACAAGTGAGTGGTTACTTGAAATCCCACAAAGATTATTTGGCCTTGAATAACTCATCCTCTGAAAGTGTAGCGCGAACAAAAAGCTCTACAGCCCACATTGCATCTTCTAATATTCCTGCTTCACCTTCAAACCCACATTTGCCGAGGAGTATTTTCTGTGCTTCCAGACCAAAACTTAGTAATAGTGACGCTGACCAAAACAACAAAAACTTTATTAGTGGGTCAAAATGAATACTCTGCTGAATCACTGCTGCTCAGTAAGAAGCAGAGCAGTCAACAGAGTGAGTGACTCAAGATCAGGGCCCAGAGGGGTCCATCTACTAGGAGACTTTGACAGCCCTCCTCCACCAACACCAGATTCTTTCAAGCATTTTGTCTTCTGCTACACTTCAGATGACACATGACTCAGGAAAGCATTACGATAACAAAGTGTGAGACAAATAAAAATCCTCTTACTCGGTTTTCTTCCCAGAGGTCTTCTTCTTGATTGCTTTGAAGGAGTCTGAGTATTTCTGCATCAGATCCTCCACTTTTTTCTGACTCTTCTTTTCTGCTCCTTTCATCTCTCTCTCCTGACGCTTGACCACCTTCAGGTAGTTTTTGTGCTCTGTCAGTTCCTCAGTGGTCACAGATGAAGGCTCTGCGGCTGAAGCACACAGGGATTTGTGAGAATGCCTCCAGAGTTGACATTAGATATGAATTTGTGATAAATGGGTTCTTAATTGCACTGGATTTTCCCTCTGAGGGATCTACTGACGAGAGGCAACATGTGATGAGTGCAGCACATGACGCGTCTCTGTGTTACCTTCACAGCATGAGAGCCGCTCAGATGACTCATTCGATCCTGCAGACACAGGTGATGCTCTTGCTGGGCAGGAGACGGCTGCAGCGGCACACTCTTCAGCATCTTCTGTGCCTGGTGAATCTTCTGAAGTAGTCTGAGGGTTTGTGTTTGTGTCATTCATCTGCTCTTTGTTTCCAGCACCTGCCTCTTCAGGGGGAGGAATAGCATCAGGAACAGGTTCAGATGTGGACTGACATCCTGCATTTAACTCTTCAGCAGGAGCGCCGTCAGGCGTTTGAGCAGGGTCTCCTTCAGGATGTTGTGGATATTCGGACTTGCTCTCAGCCTGTTCTTTAAGTTCTTCTGCACTTTCTTGTGGGGGAGATGATTCATCAGTGGGGTTAACGTGATGTGTAGGTTCAGACAAAGCCTTTTCTAGGGTAAGAAGAAAGTATGAACTTAGTTTCCTACTCCAGCACTCAAGACCAACATAATAACCACAAGTAACAAACCAGAAATACTGCACAACTGTACTTAAATATGGTTGTCAGGTACCGGCTGTACTTTACATGACTATTTATTCATTTTTCTAACTTTTTACTATTACTCCCTAATTTTTAACAGATATATATGACCTTTTACTCCTTACATTTCCAAGAGAGGCTCATTACTTTAGTGGATTACCTTAAATTTACATTGTTTTCTCTCCTATTTTCTGCTTAAATGGGCAATAATACTTTGAAAAGATGACACTTTGGTGTTTCCATTGGCATAGATCAAACTCAGCAGAGGAAGCAAAATGATAACTTTGTTTCTCCTGTATTCTGTTTTTTTTTTGTGAATAGAAATAATAGAAATAAAGTTCCTAATCCGTCATTCTATTAATATGAAATGAGATTTATTTTGTACAGGCGAGTCAAAATGTATGTAGTTTTGCCATTTCTGCCACTGGACTAAATAGTCGGTCTCCCCACAGCCAAACCTGCATCACAACTTCAGTAGCACCGCACATCACGCAGCCACTCAATCACCTCATAATCTACTGTCCTCTGAGTACAGGTACAGACGACTGAGGTGACAAGAGACTGTATTGGGAAAATTCAAACCCTGCAGATACAACTGTCAAAAACAATCGGCTGTACTCAACTAGCATAAGTGCATAATATCGTCATATTGTATAGAGGTGGATCCAGAGCCAAGGAAGTCGGTTAGACATTTAGGTGAATCCTGGTATTCTGGATGATTTCTCACAAACAGGAAACCTGGCACCACCAGCAATATGTAAATAAAAAATACAGATTCAGAATAATTCAAATGGCTTTTATTTATCGGCAAAATGTTTATCCTGAGGAAAAATAGATCTGCCTTTGTGCAAAATCCTATCAAATATATGCAGAGTGTGTGCTGTGCCCTGGGTGCAGCGATACAGGCCATACATTATATTTTGTATCCCAATGAAATGAAATGCATATACTGTGCATCTTCACAAGCTCACCTCTTTCTTCTTTCAAAGGTAGTATGGGGAGATTAAAAAAAAGTATTTTATCGAGACATAGCCTGGAAACTATCTCAAAGACTCAAAGCTTCAATGACACTGCCATTGGCAGAGGTATTCGCTCTTTGAGTGCTCTCTAGTTATATGTCTGCCGTCCGTTGTCTGGTGTTTTCAACGCTGGAGGACGATAAAGTCTAAGAACTCCACCGGAGCCGTTTTATAGCTCAGTACCTTTCAGGGAAAAAAAATCATCGTTACCTGCAGCAGAGGCTTCACTTTCACTGGTTTTGGCTCTGGGGGTTTGGACCACGAGAGGCAGCTCATAGGGAGAAATGTAGTCGGAGGAAGACTGCAAGAGCACACATGCAGAGGAACATCACAATCGAGCAAGGATGCTCATCTAAGAGCTCATAAGTGCTGCTAAGAGATTCAGGGAAAGAATTAGTGAAATGTCCATTATAGTAGATGAGGGGCCTTTAGTGACTTTTTTTTCTTACCTCCTTTGAGGTCTTTAAGGGTTTCTCTGTGCCCTTTGTTGGGTTAAATAAGGCATCTGTGAAATCTGACGGAGAATTTGTTGGTCAGGGAACAAAAAGGAGTCATAATTCAACCAAGTACATATTATATTAGTATAAAAATATTTCCTTTTGCAAAGACATAATGGAGGTGTACCCGCAAAGGCAGCAGGAATGTAGTCTTTGACCTCAATGTACACAAAGAGAGCAGGTAGAGTGAGTGGCACGTTGCTCTCGCTGCGTAGGCAGATGTGATGGAAACCTGCCGGGCACAAAAAAACAACAACATACTGAACAAACAAAAAACAAGGCAGCTGCTCCCCTGATTCAAAACACTGGCTGAAAGACATTAACATTCATGTTGTGGCCTTGGATGACTCCTTTAGGTTTTAACATATGCAGATTAGATGATGGACAAAGTGTTTGAAAAGCATGAAAGGTTTTTCTTCACTGACCCGACTGGATAGCATCAAGGGGGATGATCCTGTGTCCTAAGAATTTACCATTTTCTTCATGGACCACCATTCGTAGAGAGGCCATTTCTGGCAGGAGGATCTATTTATAAATACAACGACAACAAAATTAAAACACATGTACATTTATAGATATTTGTCTGCCAGGTTAACTCCAAACAATTTAAATATGTGGTTTGAATTTATTTTTCTTTGTAGTAATATTTATAAAATTTATAAACTTTTAAAAAAAAAACATGTTTACAAGGCAGCTGCCTTGTTTTGCCATTTCTGCCAGTAAGCATATATAATAAAATGGCTCAAATCTAAATATATGTTTAAAGAAAATGTCCTTACTAAATGTTAAATATTAAACCTAAATCATAAAATATAAATATAAAATATAAATGATAAAAATGAATTTAGAATTTAAACATAAATGTGAAAATGTCAAATCTGAATATATTATATTAACTCATATGCAAATTCACAGTAACAGATTGTTACAATGTTCAGACGTTCTTCAAGAGCCGGAAATATTTGGAAGCGAAATTTTGTTAATTACACCATGTTAGTTAAGATAGCGTAATCACAGGCCAAACGCATTTATGCCTCATATGTCTGATTACAATCTGCCGGAAGGAAGGAATGAGTTTCCACTTAAAACCAAACCCAGCCCACTCTCCCAACCGCACTGCTGGATATAAATAATGGACAGGAAACTAATGTAGTGTAGTAGTGTAAGGATGTCATTTGTATTTATAACCGAAAAGAGTGAAAACAAATCACAAATTCAAGACTCCTTTTTTAACAAGAAGGTCAGACATGACTGTATTTGTAACGGCGTGTTTTTCGGAACACTTCTGTCCTTACCAAACAGAATGTAAGAGTGGTTATTCACAGTCATTTCAATGTTGTGCTTTGTGATGTGTTATTTCATTAGACATCTTAGAAATATAGTCAAAGTCATCCCAGATGGTTAATTTAGTGAGATAATTGTTTTTATATATATCCAGGTAAAACAGGTGTTCTACTTCCTGTGGGCAACGTCAAAGGTAAATGTGCCATTCATTTAGCGTTTATTCTGGACTATCCACTGACCAGTAGAGGGAATATGAATACTTGCTAAATATCTGATTTCATGACACATATTTAACATTTAACATTTACTTTTAAAAATCAAGGTTTATTATTTAACATTTAGAATTTAATTGGAAATTTAGATTTAATATTTAGATTTTACATTTATTTTTTTAATTTTAAAATTAACATATTATGTATTTCACAGGTTTAATTTAGCTATTAAACCCTTTAATTTCCTTAACAAGAAAAAAAGAAAAGAAAAACGATTTCTTTGCGTAATTTATTAATTTGCATTCCATGATTTAATATCATCATCATAGACACACTAAATGTATCATAAAATGGCAAATCATTTGGTCAAGCCTGTTTTTAAACTGTAAAAAATAAATCAGATCTATTTTTTAATATTTATCAGCAAATTTTGTATTTCATTGAAAATAGCAAATTTGAATAAGATTAGCTCAATCTTTTGTTCAAACAAATAGTTTTTTAGGAAACTATTCGACTGTTATTGGACTTTTTTGGTTGTATCCAGCTACATGATTCTGTTTAGTAAATCTTCACATGCTTAAATATGCTTTCTCATTTTCCAATGAGAAAAAGTGACCCAAAACGTAATCAACCAGGTTGAGCAGGACATTAAAGGCTTAATTTCAGCACGTGCTACTTAACAATCATCAACCCGTGTATTTAAAAAGATTCATCCATTAACTGACACCTTCTCAAAAACAAAGGGATCCTCATTCCACACGGGGTTAATGGCATTTGGCGTTGGGGACCATTTGGTGCGATATTTCTTCTTTGAGTCTCCCGGCAGCCCGATTACCTCCACCTCTACTCCTGTTTTCACGTTCTTGTCAGACAGAAACTGGCCTGAATAGATCTGAGGACAGAGATAAATGAGATTTGAGGACACATGGGTAAGAAGTGGTTGTCAGTGTGTCGACCTCCTGTTGTGTCGACCCATGATAAGGGCACAGAAGATATAAATAGAGCTCAGGTTTTTGTTAATGCTGGGTCTACAGAATACCAGGAACCATATACTCTCAGCATGAAGCTTCTATGATTATGAAATCTGCAGATAAACAAGGGAAAGCATGACTGCACACACACACAAACACACACACTCACACACACGCACACACACTCACCTTTGAAGGCTATTGGGGATAATTTATTGCTCAATTTAGAAAAGCAGCAGCAAATATCAGCTATAGTCATATCGTTTTTTATGGACAACCTGTCCCTACAATGTAAGATCGTAAACAAGGCACCTTTAAATTCATTACTTTCACCTTGTTTGACTGTTTTCCTCTCTGAATTATGAGGGGACAGATATGACAGCCACACCACAATTCATTGAGGGAAGCATAATAATGACAAAGATGTAAATCTGCCTTTATGGTCAATGTGCTCGCCACAACGGTGTCAATCCTGTCGCAGAAGGGGTCAAACTTCTTGTCGCTGCGGCGCAGGACATCATGCTTTAGCAGGTAGCCCGTTCTGCCGTTGAATTCAAATAATGCCATGTTCAGCTGCATGGGGAAATCTGAAAATACAAAAAGAAAATAGACCCATTTATGTTCACCGTCTCCAGCAAAGGGAGGAGCGATGAGGGCTTGAGATGGAGCACAGCAGAGGCCTGTGTGGCACAAAGAGGCGCAACACTGACCTACTGTGGGGGAAAACAGAAGCTCTGTTTTGAGCATGTAACACAACATGACCCCCCACCCCAACATCCCCAACAAAAAGAAACAAAACATTGACTTGTGGCATTATGTAGTACAATATATTTGAAATGTTTCTATCTCCTTAAATCATCAGTTCTCTGTAAATGTGTACCCATTGTCTGGTAGTTGAGTGCCACCATCTGACAGCCTACATTCCAGAAAGGCTGAGGGCTGTAGTTGGATGAGTCCATTCTTGTTCCTTTTGGGTAAATCCTGCTCATCTGCCTCTTGTTGTATCTGAGAAAGATGGTTGAGGAAGCACAGTCATATATTTCTATATCCATGCATGAAGCAGGGCACTGTGGTCCAGTTTGGTGTGATTTTAACGCAGGATGACTTATTTTGCGGTGTGGCATCATCTGCAAAACTCTCAAAGGATACTCGACAAATTCAACGGCATTCTTGGCAATCATTGTCTCCCCTTTGGTCTCAACAAAAGATGAGATAATGTAACTCTTGTTTCTCTCTGTCAAAGGAAGGAAAAATGGCACAACTGACATTTCCATTGTTTTCTTTACCGGAGATATTTTCAAATTTCACGCAGCAGAGTCTGAGTTCTGGGTTAAGTTTATACAGACATACTTCTGGCATTGTCAAAGGAGATGAATTTGATGGGCTGGATGTAGTTGACCAGGGACGACATTGCCTCGTACGCTGTTACTTCCTGTCCAGCTGTGCCCTGTGAGGGTTCGACAAGGAATAAAGCGAGGTTTGAGGTTTTTTTTTTAGCGACACAGGGATGATGTGCTGCACTATCATGTCGCAATCGCGTGTGCTACCTCATCTGACGTCTTCATTCTCTCCTCATCCTGTTCGTCTGTGTCCTCTTGCTCCTCGATGTCCTCCACAGCTGCGTCCCCCTCTGGGTAAACATATGAATAGGTAGAAATTAAAATTATTCATTCGTACTAATAACACACTGGCACGTAGAAATACTTTAACAGGACTACTTTTGAAAGATATAGACCACCTTGGCTCTCCTGTGTGCTGGTTGCTAGGTGGGCAGGTTCTGGGGTTGTGTTTTCCAGGTCCTGGGCGGGTAGAGCTGTGGTTGTGTTCTGGTCTGGGCCTGTGGTGACTTTTTGTTTGGAATGGGCCGGCTTTCCAAGGCTGCCCTTCTTGTTCTTGATGAGGATCTTTCCCATAAGCTCAGACGGGCTGGGGATCTGCTGACCCGGCCTCAGCTGGATGTTAGACATAAATAGAAAAAAATGCAATAAAACTTTGGGTAAACAATAATTGAAAAATACTTTTAAGCCCAGAACCGATGAGGGATCAAAGTCAAATCCCTGGTGGTGCCCCCTAGGAATGGGTTGAATTTATAAGAATTATCTGACATTTTGAAAATATGCTTATTTAAGTATAAGTGGGCTCAAGCTGAGATCAAGCTAGCATGATACCTGAGCCTGATGCCTGATGTGTTTTGGGTTGGGTAAATTAACCCTTTAATGGCCTCTTTGAAACAAAAGAAGAAGCTACTGTAAAATGATTTCTTTGCATATCTCATCTCTTTAGGGAAATTATTAGTTCAACATCTTAGGCTTACACTCTTACACTGACCTTACAATCTAAGTTTACCATAAGATGACAAGTCGTTTGGTCAAGCATATCTTTAAACAGTTAAAAGGAATCCGACTTAGACTATTTTTTCAACATGAAATTTTGTATTTCATGGAAAATAATACATTTTCATTAGATGAGCTCAACATTTTGGTAAAATATGCTTTTAGAGTTTATACTCTTTTGGTTGTATCAATTAACATCATAAATAATTTACATAGTTGTGTTTGGTAAGTCTTTAGGAGGAGAACAGATGTTGTATGATGATAAGAATCTCTGGGATGGATGCAGGAGCCTATGAGGGTTTTTTTTTTCTACCAGCGTTAAGAAAGAGGCCAAAGATGAAACTTGAACTTTTCCATTCACTGACCTGGTCAGACAGCAGAGTCCACTGACTCAGATTACAGATTAACATGATAATACTTTATCTAATTTATCACACCGAGTGTTTGAAAATGTTTATCAGCCCCCCTCCCAGATTGTAATCTTTATATTGCTCACAATGGACTGTGGTTTTGCGATGAACTCACGGGGTATTTTTCCAGCGGCTCTGTTAATAGATTATCACCAAATATGGTTTCGCAATAGTTTGCCATCTTCTCCTGTTGTTTTACCCTGGATAAAAAACAGAGTGACACCTGTTACAGACTGCCGGAACACAACTTTATGTCCCGTTAATATTACATTTAAGGTAATGAAATCCAAACATCATTAGATTTTGTTAATACCATCACATGTCAAGAGATCATGAAAATGCCCAGGTCTTACGAGTCAACGTGGTTCTCGAATGAGAGAATAACAGGATACTGTGAGGTCTTGAAGGCGCTCTCAGCAATGGCCTCAATCACATCCTGTCACACATCAAATGAAAACGTTTTTAATTACAATTTAATAGATCATGAACATACAAGAGTGAGATAGAAAACAAAAATTGATGACAAAGCAGCAAAAAGATGGTTACAAAAACTGAGCCAAAGTTTGAGCCATTAAATATGTTATCCGTAAACATGGAGAAAGACATCATGACTAACCGCAGAGGTGTGTAAGAGCTCAAATGTAATCCTGTCACATCTCCAGGCTGACGGTAAACTGCACTGAGGTATTGCGTCGGTACCACAGGGACTGTGGAGCCTCTTCTGCCCTTAAACGGAATTGCTGAGCATTCCTGTATGTCTCTATATGTGTGAGTGTGCCTCTTTGAGCTTTTACAGATTTTTATTTTCACTTTAATGTAAACATGGCCTTAAACAAAAGGCAATCGGGGAGTTTATAGGCTCACCATGGGAATATTAGCTCGGCATGCACAGGTTCAGGTGAAGATGTGATAGTGGCACAAAGCAAGATGTTTATGAGAAAAGGCCCAGAATCGATAGATTGTCTTCGGATTCAAATAAAAATAAATAAATTAAAGTCCATATGCCCACAAATACCTTCATTTCATTGTATTTTAATAATTAACCTAAATCATTCAAATAATGTGGTGTTCAACGAGAGTCATGTAACGATGTAAGCATCAAAAGAAAAAATCCTGCCCCACGACATATCCTCCATGGTGGGCTTAAAGCAGTTTAGGGAATATGCTGAGGAGAAGAAGATGACCCCCTCAGATTCCACCTTAAAATCCTCTTTCTATAGAAAACTCAAAAACTGAGATATATAAAAAATGAGATATGTAGAGTTCACCTATCCATAAAAAGGTTGGTGGAAATATCATGTTTAGTTTGTCAGACATACTTCATACAAGACTAACTGAACAAACCGCCTAAAACAACATGTCTCCATGGACTTTCCCACTCCACAAAGCAGTAAATAACATGCTCAGGAGAAAAAGACTTCAGGATGACTACATATCACCATCATTTTCTTTTTCTCAACGGGAGTAGGTCCACACAAAAAATAAAGCTAGTTTGAAATATCAGTGAAACAATAAGAAAGCTACATTGACTAAAAAATCCAATTTGATGAAGAGGTAGTCAAAAACACTTTAGCAGTAACCACCTTGAAAAGGATCTCCGTCGTCATGGTGAAGCCATGGGTTATGATGGGCTCCTCATCTGGAGGTTTGCCCTTCCAGCAGTCCAGCTCCAGACAGCGGCAGCCTGACAGCAGACACTGGCGGTACATCTCTGGAGAGGAAACGCCAGAGAACTGGCCAGCTACAGGGAGACAGACGGGTGGTTAAAAATAAGAGTCATCTGGAAATGACACATCTCTGCCCACACTACTTAAATATTGTACAGCAAATGCATTTGTATGGAATCGGAATTTCAGGGTCACCTTAAAAATCATGCATCCATGGAAGATGGAGAAAACAAAAGTTGGAGAAAAATTTGAATATCAAAACATGCGACTGCTTCATGGTTAATACATGTGTAAAGTTTTGAGAAGTAAAAAGTAGAGTATATCATATGGTAAATACATATGGTAAACCTAAATTGTCTAAGATATTCGATTATGTAATTAACTGATTTATGCAAAGAAATTATTTTTCCATTGTTTTTTGGGGTTTTTTTTTCGGACATTAAAGGATTAAGATCAGAATCGAATCAATTTCATGTGTATCCATCAACATGAACGTGAATAAGGCTTTTTTTGCATACTATACACATGAGCTGTGAGCTAGCATCACCAGCTAGCAGCTGTAGTCACATAAAACAAAATGGCCCAGAGAGGAGGGATGAACACAAAAATGCAAATTGGGTGTTTGTATAAGTGTATGCTGTCCCGCAGAAAAAGATTCTTCTCAAATGGTAACACAGTGTCCAGAAAAAGCATATCGATGTGACCCTGGGTTCACATTAGAGCTAGTTTGAGGTCACTGTATTTATGAATGTGACCGTGAAGAGGACAAAAAAAATATTTTTTTATACATTATTTTATTTTTATTTTTTTTTTACAAATACATTTAGAGGTATTTAGAGGTATGTAGGTATAAGTATACACTTATTCTACCCACTCTTGTTTTCTCTTCCGTAAGACCATTTTTCTTTCTTTCATACATGTTTCGAAATAAATAATAAATAATCTGTTCTGGGCAAAAAAAATCAGATTAGACATTTGGCTTTGAAATGTGAATTTAGCCAAAATGTTATAGGGCACGACTAATTATAATTGTAAATATACTCTGTCCATATGTATATAGTTTGTGAGATATGCTCTGGACTAAAACTGATTATGGACAAACAGACAGACAGATAGTTGACATTCTTCAACTATCCCTCACAGTCATGGAATAAAATGCTCCTTATCTCCCTCAGATACATTATCAGACATTCAACTGTATGAGCTGAGGTGAACGAGGTGCACGTAACCTGTCAGATAGGTGTTGTGGGAGGACTTGATGAAGTAGTGAGGTAGGGGTTGGCTCATGTTCTGACACTTGGCCAGCCTGTCCTGCACGACAACTGATGTTTCCGGCCCAAGCAGATAATTTAGGAGCCCTTCTGGAGAAATCAAACCTGTGGAAGAACAATAGATAGGTATTCCACAAAAACTTACAAAAGCATCATCCAGCCCTCCATGAGACAAACCAACCCCCAATGAATCTCACTTCTGTTTGAGTTTGAGGACATTGGTTCATATTTGTCCATCAGAGCCTTGATCTGGTCCTGCCGCAGTCGTGGAAAGAGTTCCTCATTGAGCCGGGAGTCTCTCTGTTTCTCGTTCAGGAACTTTGTGAAATTCTCTTTTGTCATGGTGGGTTTGTTGGAGCTGAAGGCAGAGTGAGGCATGACAATCACGTGAGGCATCACGGACCACTACCTGCCACCAGAGACTGTGCCAGGCAGCTAACAGACAAATCGGAAGCTCATACTGGACATATTAGATTATGGAAAAAAGCGTGTTCCAGACATGAGTTTAACTTAAGGATTATAAAAGGCCTCTTAAGACGCCAGACAAAAGGCTGAGCAAAACTGACGAGTCAAGGATGACTTGGCATCATTTAGGCAAACATGAATTCGGCTCAGAACCTGGAAATTGAGAATGTCAGGTCATCAGTCTCTGTGTTTAGTTTAGTCCCAAATAGAAGATAATTCCACATCTGATTGGCTAGATTTAGATTTACTGTCCCAGAGGGATATTTGTTTCCACAGTCCGTACACATAGCAACTAAAGTTTGTGCTATCAAACCTGCTAATATGGCTGCACTATCACAGGAGTTGTTGCCGACTTACGGTGGCACAATTTTATATATAGTTGTATAGCTGAGGGGGTGAATACTTTTTCCTACTCTTGACATAGGTATCGGATAACTGACAGGAGAC